>CAUYUJ010014427.1:1019748-1047677 GCA_963575745.1 Prorocentrum cordatum
TCCTCCTCCTCCTCCTCCGCCTCCGCTGCCTCCTCCTCCTCCTCCTCCTCCTCCTCCTCCTCCTCCTCCTCCTCCTCCTCCTCCCGCCACGCCCCGGGCGCGCGGGGCCTCCCAATGAGGCGCCCGCTGCCCCGCAGCCGGCGCCGTCCGACAGTGTGCGCCCTCTGGGCGGGCCCCCCTTTCGCGCCACAGCGCAGGCCTAGGCGGCTTTGTCGGCCTGCGCTGGCATGGGCAGGAGCGGGGGGCGAGGGGAGGGGGGGAGGCAAGGAGGGGGAGGGAGGGAGGGAGGGAGGGGGCGAAGAAGAAGCAGGAAGGGGCAGGGAGGGAGGGAGGGAGAGGGAGAGGGGGGGAGGGAGGGAGGGGCGACGAGAGAGAAGGGAGGGAAGTCGAGCCAGGAAGATGGAGCCAGGAACGAAGTGGCATGAGGGAATGGGACAGGGATGAGGAGGGGGGATAGAGAGGAGGATCACGAGTGAGTGGGAGAAGGAGAGAGAGAGAGAGAGAGAGAGAGCGACAGACAGAAAAAGAGAGAGAGAGAGAGAGAGCTAGAGAGTGAGAGGGAGAGGTGACTAGAGAGAGAGAGAGAGGGGACAGAGAGAGGGAGGGGGAGAGGTGAAGAGAGAGAGGGGGAGAGAGAGGGAGAGCGAGAGGGAGAGGGAAAGGGAGAACGAGAGAGAAAGAGAGGGAGAGCGAGGGAGAGCGAGAGAGAGAGAGGGAGACCGAGAGGAAGAGGGAGAACGAGAGAAAGAGAGAGAGAGAGAGGGAGAGCGAGAGAGTGAGAGAGAAAGGGAGGGCGAGACAAAGGGATAGAGAAACAACAACAGAAGCGCAACCAACATACCGGAGGAAAAGGAGGGCAGGAAGACAGGAGAGATAAACCGGACGAGGACGATGAGACCTTCTCCTCCTCCTCCTCCTCCTCCTCCTCCTCCTCCTCCTCCTCCTCCTCCCCCTCCTCCTCCTCCTCCTCCTCCTCCCCCTCCCTCTCCTCCTCCCCGCCCCCTCCTCCTCCGCCCTCCTCCTCCTCCTCCTCCTCCTCTTCCTCCTCCTCCTCTTCCCCCCTCCTCCTGCTCCTGCTGCTGCTGCTGCTGCTCCTCCTCCTCCTCCTCCTCCTCCTCCTCCCGAGGCCTTGGGCGAGGCCTTCTTCTCCTTCTTGCAGCGCGCGGGAGCCTTCGCCTTGGCCTTGGCCTTGGCCTTCTTGGGCCCGCCCTTCCCCCCCTCCTCGCTCTCGGCCACAGGCAGGGCGGCCTCCGCCGCTTCCTCGCGGATGAGAAGAAGAAGGAAGAGGAGGGATGAGGAGGAATAGCAGGAGGAGGAGGAGAAAGAGGAGGAGGAGGAGGAGGAGGAGGGAGGAGGAGGAGGAGGAGGAGGAGGAGGGATGCGGATGCGGATGCGGATGCGGATGGGGAGGATGAGGAGGGATAAGAGGAGGAGCGAAGAGGAGGAGGAGGAGGGAAGAGGAGCAGGAGGGATATCAGGAGGAGGAGGAGGAGGAGGCGGAGGAGGAGGAGGAGGAGGGAGGAGGAGGAGGAGGAGGAGGTTGAGGTTGAGGGCGCTCCGAGGACGCGCGCGTCGAGGCGCGCGCGACTCGGTTGCGGCTCCGAGGCCGCGGGGCCGCTGCCGAAGGCGGCGGAGGGCCAGCGGCCTCAGAGCAGCACAGCGGCCCGCTCCGCCTCGGGCCCGCTGGCCACGGCGTCGGCCCGCGGCCGCTTGGCGGGTGGAGCTCCGTCGGCGGCTCCCTCCGCGGCGAGGCGGGGGCGGGCCAGGGCGGCCGCAGGGTGGCCCAGCCGCCTGCGCTTCCCAGCGCAGCTGTCTCCAGTGGCCCGAGGAGTGCTCTCGACTCGGGCCTCGGTCACGTCCAGGTCGGAGCTGAGGCGCTTGCCGCGGGCCGCGTCGAGCAGCCAGCGGACCTTCTCGTCGAACGCCTTCAACTTCTTGACTGGGGCCCCTGCCAAGGGAGGGCCAGCTCGAGAAACACCGTCACCACGAAGAGGAGCTTCAGCACGATCCCCAGCAGGACAGGGAGAGTGGGGGCCCGATGCAGGCTCCCCACTCGTGGCGGTCTCCGCCGCATCATCCTCGTGTCTGCCGCAATTTATCACAGGCTGCGGCCAACTGTCAGTGGAAGTCGTTGGACCCGAGGAGGCCGCTCCCAGCGGGACTGGCCTCCTCGGGTCTGCCGTGCCGCAGTCCAGCGCGAGGGGGTCGTCGACGTCGGAGGGGGCAGGAGCAGCGCCCAGGGCCGCCAGCTCCCTCGGCAAGGGCTGGACCGCCTGCCCCGAGGCGGCTGCAGCACGCGCAGCGACAGCACGCGCGGCACGGCGGCGAGCGGCCTGCTTCTTGGGGCCGAGCAGGATGCCCTCCCCAGCGCGGGCAAGCCGGCGTCGCCCAGCGGCCTTCGGCCAAAGGCCGCGGGCGATCCGCTGGAGGTAGTCCCGCCCAGTCCTCGAGGGGTTCACAGGACAGCACGAGCGGAGACCTCGCCCCAGCAGGCGGCCAGCGGCCGCCGTGAAGAACCCGCACCTCAGGCAGAACCAAACGTCGAAGCTCTGGTGCAGCCGCATCACATGCGAGGAGTGCGGGCGGCCGCCGCCGATGTGCACGTCGTCATCGGCCAGCTTGAGCGCGTGGGCCCCATCGCGCTGCAAACCATGGCACCGCGCCTCCAGCCACTGCGATCGGGCTGACCGTGACGAAGAGCACCTGCACCTCGTGCAGCTGCCGTGGCTGTCCAGCACATGGGACGTGCTGAAGGCAGCGACCAGGCGAGCTGCAGGGGGAGCACGCCTCCGCCTCCTGGCTCGCCGCACTGAAGGATCCAGGCCGTTCTCCGCTTCGATGGCGTCGAGGGTGGCTCGCAGCAACCTCCTCCTGACCAGCGTGGCCATGTGCTCCGTCTGGTGGACACGAACACGCTCAGGGGCAGCGACGCGAACAGCATCCGCCGCTGCGCCAGCCAAGGTGTCGGCAACCGCGCTGCCGACGACCAGCCAGGGGGGGATCCGCATCCTGAAAGCCTCGGCCATCTCCAGGTGCGAGTGCACGTGCTCCGCGACGAAGTCCGATCTGGGCCTGCTCCTGCTGCGGAAAGTCTGCGCGAGGAGGCCCCACAGGTCGCTGTCGTCGCCGTGCGGCTGCAGGTCGCGACGCCTCCACCAGCCCTCGCAGACGGCCAGATTGTCCGAGATGTAAACCGTGGGGCCGAGGGGGCCTTGCGCGGCGAGCACGAGCGCCCGCAGCTCTCCTCGATGGACGGTCTGCGCGCTGCCGCTGAGGCCGCCCCACGCTGCCTGCTCGAGACCTCCATCGACCAGGTGGACTCGAGCAACTGCCAGGCCCACGCGACGGAGATGAGGGTCCTGCCCCTCTGGCCCTCCGCTGGCGTCGCCGAAGAGGACGAGCGGGGCTTCCTCGGTGCCCTGCCCCAAAGCACCAGGGGCCAGAGCGACGGCCTGCTGGCCGTCCAAGAGCGTCCAGAGGTCGTGGTCGCGAGGGGCGGCGACCTCAGTCCAGCTGCGTGGGATGATGCCGCGGAGCCAGAAGGCCGCGTGCGCCCCCTGGTCCGCGGCAGCGCGGGGCAGGAGCTCGCTGCTGTCGTCGTAGGCCTTGCTGCCGGCGTTGCAGGGACAACTCCAGAACCGATGGAAGGGCGCCTCCTCCTCGCCACCGCATCGTGGGCAGCTGGCGCACTCCATGTCGCCGAAGGTCTCCTTCTTGCGCGACCTCGGCCAGGCTCCACCCACCGCGATGGTGGCGAGTAGCTCCTCGAGCGCAGGTCCTCCAGGAAGACGCCTGAGCCGCTGCAGGTGGGCCTGAAGGGAACGAAGGTCGGCGCCTGCCTCCAGGCCCGCGCCGCGCCAGTGCGTGGCAGCGCGCTGCCACAAGTCCTCCTGGATGGAGTCGTCGAGTGCGTCGAGGACGGCCTTGCAGGAGCCGTCCGTGATGCTGGCCACGTCGGGGAAGGCCCACCGCTCTCGAGAGCCGTCCTGCAGGCCGCGCCCCCAGCCCATCGGGCCGACGGGCACCCAGCCGTGCTGCAGGAGGAGGGCCTGGAGGGCGGAAACAGGGCCTCGCACCAGTCTCGACCTGCGCTCGGGCTCCACCTCGCGGAGCCGACTGTGGATCGGGATCCAGGCCCGCGCCACTCGCCTCCTCAACTCCTGGCTGCTCCTCCAGACCTCGAACCAGCACTTGACCAGGGCGCGAGGCAGGCGCCTGG
Source organism: Prorocentrum cordatum (assembly GCA_963575745.1). Classification (NCBI taxonomy): domain Eukaryota; class Dinophyceae; order Prorocentrales; family Prorocentraceae; genus Prorocentrum; species Prorocentrum cordatum. Next base: position 1,023,968 of record CAUYUJ010014427.1, read on the forward strand.
CAGGGTCGAGGGGGCCCGCGCGAAGGGCCAACTGCGTGGTGAGGCAGCGTCCTCGCCTAGAAGCACCTGGGACTGAAGCAAGCCTTCGGCGGAGCTCCGCAAGCCTGCTGCCGAAGACGCCGAAGATCTCGTGCCCGTAGGTTGCCGCCGCTTGCAGCCCGACCCTCTCGACGAACCCGCACTTCTGGTACTGCCGAGAGGCGCGGGCCATGCCTCGCAGACGGCCATTCGCGATGCGAGACTTGCCCATGCGCTTGTTGACCGTGCGGCGAGCTGGACGGCGGCCCGCTGTATGGTCGACGCCGAGGCAGGCGCCGTGGCTCGCCGCCTGGACGGCGAGGCCGTGCTGCTTGACGACCTGGGCAATGCGCCGTGCGTCCTCCAGCTGCGAGCAGACGACGACGCTCTTGGGGGAAATCTGCAAACCAACCTTCTGCATGCCCGAGCCGAAGTCGATGATGCCCTTCGAGACGGCGTCGACGACGGACTGGCGCGTGCCAACGGAGGACACCGAAAGGTCGTCTACCCAGATCCGCGAGGGCAGGAGCTGGGGCGACCCTAAGGCCATCTGCTGCAGCGTATGGTACGTCATGCATCGTCCGAACCTCGTGCCCGACCTGACGCCCTGCACCACCGACTGAGACGGGACCACGAGACGGGAGGCCATGCCGTCCTGCAGGAGTACCCTGCCCGCCATGCACTGCTGCAGCTCCAGCGCCAGTACTGCGGGCGGAAACCCGCAACGGAGCGCCGCCAGAGCGAGCCCCGTCCATGGCATGCTGTCGTAGAACTTCTGGACGTCGATCAGGCCGTGGCCGTGCGAGACGCCCATGGCGGCGAAGGCCTCCTCGCTCACGGCGCGAGCGAAGGCTTCGCGGAGCGCCGGGTTGCCCGCGACGGCGGCGCCCCAGGCTGGGGCCGTGCGCCTCGCCCAGTCACGCATGCTCTCCTCGCGGATCATGCTCCAGCAGCGCGTGACCATGCTGAGGACCCCGATGATGCGCTCGCCGCCGCCCTTCTTCTCGAGGACGTGGCCCAACACCAAGAGGAGCTGCTTGGGCCAGCAGGCAGCCCGCTCTGCAGAGGTGAAGAGGTCAGCCAACTCCTGCAGCGCAGGGTCGGGCAGCCTCGCCAAGTCCAGCACCGTGAACTGGTCCACGCCCTTGCCAGTCTGGGGCCGCATGCGCTGGAGGGCATTGCGGATGTCGGCCACCGTAATGCGGTCCAGCTCCTCGTACTGCACCTGCTCGCGGAGGCCCTCGAGCAAGTCGAGAACCTCCTCGCGCCTGACGGGATGGGGCGACCACAGCTTCTCCCACGAGGTCGCCTTGTGGTCGAGGATCGCGCTGGGGTGCACCAGGATGCTGCTGCCCACCAGGACCTCGTCTGCTGCCAAGTGCCGCCCCCGCAGGGAGCGGAAGACCAACGGCGTGTCCTCCTCCGTGCTGATCCACTGCCGAAGCTGCCGCAGGGACTCGTGGACCGCCGACTGCCTGGCACGCGCTGCAGCTGCAAGGGCCGCCTCCTCGAAGGCCGCCAAGCTGCTGCCCGAGATGGCGTGCGCGTCACCCAAGCTCACAACCAACGCCTTGAAACTCCTCTGCTCGCCCCCGCTCTCGCCTCCAGAGGGTGACACGGTCTCGCCGTCCTCTCCTGGTGGGCGACGCCCGCTGAGGTGCACGGGCGGAGGGGGGCGAGCTGAAGCCTGCTGCTGGGACTGCCGCGGCGCAGGTCGCCGCTGCTGCAGCCGCTGGGGCCGAGCCCCTCGGCGCGTGCCAGCACGGCCAGTCAGGAAACAGCGACGGGCTTTGGCAGGGGCGCGATCGCGAAGCTCCCGCCCAGCCTCAGCAAGCAGCCGCCGATCATCATCAGTGGCCTGCTTGCTGCGGCGCCGAAGTTTGCCGACCCTGGAGAGCAGAGCAGCCACCGAGGACCGCCAGCGCACTGCCGCCCCGCGAATGGGCTCCAGCCTGGTCGTCGCGCTCGGCGTGCACTTGCACTCGATCAGCCGCGCCTCTGAGCTGCGCGACATGCGCCCCACTGCACTGCATCCGTGATGTGTGTAGATGGCCCTCTCCACGTGCTCGGCCCACTTCCCGCACTGGGTGCTGAGCTGGGACATCAGGGCCCCTCCGACTAGAAAGGCTGCTGACTCAGCCGCGCTGCACTCCAGCGGCTCCACGACGGGCCTGGGAGCGGCCGCGGTGCTGTGCCGCGTCACGTCGTCGATAGCGAAGCCAGGCAGGCTCGCACTGGCCTCTCGGCTGGTCGCGGGGCCGGCCCTGGGCGGGGAAGCCGAGGCCTGACCTCGCGGGCCTTCCTGCGGGCCCACGGCCGCAGGCGCTGCGGCCGCGGCGGGGCCCTCACCCTCAGCTGCTCCAGACGGCGCAGCCCCAGTGACTGCCTGCACGTCGCTAGCCTCCAGCACGTGGCCCGCGTCGAGCTCGGCGTCGAGACACTCGAAGGGGTCCACCTCGCTGTCGTCAAACCGTGCCGCTGCCTGCGGGGGCAAGCCCGCCGCTGCTGCAGAGGCTCCCAGGCGCCCCCCGAGTCCTCATCGCTGCTGTCGCCGCCCTCGGAGCCCGAGCAGGTGGACGTGCCGTCGAAGGTGCGGTTCTGGGCATGGTCGCCGTAGAGCTGGGAATAGAGCTCCAGCTCTCCTGCCTGGCGAGGGCTCGTCGCTCGTCGTCGCCTCGCTGCTTGGCGCGGCGGCCGCGGGGGGCCTCGGCGCGCGGCCGCTTCGCCACCTTAGGCGGGCCCTTCGCCATCACCAGCTGCCGACCCAGGAGGGCGGCTTGGCTGGATCGAAACTGCACTACGAGGCCGCAGTGCGTCTTCCAGGGGACTGCGGCGGTGGCCCAGATGCCTGCCAGCAGCGGGGCGCAAGCAGCGGAGCACAAGCCGTTGTCGATGTGCGAGCCGTGCTGGCCCGCGTCACAGGTGGTCGTCACGTCCGTCAGCACCACCTGCGCGCCAATGCGGCGCAAGAAGCCAGCCTGCTGCAAGGTCTGGTGCGGCAGGTTGAAGTCACCGATGACGAGCCAAGGCGCCTTGACGGCGCGGAGCAGGGCACCGAGCTTGCCGAGGCGCCGCAGGTTGCTGCCGCGCCAGCCGACCCCGCTCACGCCGTAGAAAGTGACCACGACCACCTGTCTGTTGCCCTTGAGGTGGAGAACGCTGGCTTGGAAGCCGTCGGCGGACTCGGCACCAGGGGCGGCCAGCACGCGGTCACCGCTGCCTTCCAGCGTGTGCAAGTGGTGGCCGCGCCTACACAGCAGCCGCTCTCCTCCCTCGGTGCCGCTGTCGACGCCAGTGCCTTCCAGCAGACCACGCCTGGAGGGCCGCGCGCGATTGGCCATGATCTTCAGGTCGAGCTTCTTGGCTTCCCGTCGCCACTTCTCGAAGTGGCCGGCGCGCACGTGGGTCTCGACGAAGCAGAACGCGCCGAAGCGATTCAGCGATTCCCCCGCGAATCCCCAAGCCTGCGGCCCCATCTCCGTGACATTCGCAAATGATAATCGACGGCCACCGCCTCCACAAAACTCGAGGTCGGCAGCCCCAGCTGCAACCTCATTCCCCTCAGCCTGCTGCGCCTCCTCGTCACCTGGAACGGCGGACGCGGAGGAGGCGTCCAGGCATGCGCGGGTCGGGCTCCCAGGGGCCCGCGTCAAGCATGCCCGACCCGCGGCTGCCTGTCAGGCCACGGCAGGGGGGCAGGAGCCCCCGCGGCCGACGGGGAGGCGGGGCCGCCTCCAGCAGGAAAGGCGTCTCCTGCCTCCTGGCTCGCTGCACTCGGCGGGAAGGCGGGAGGACCCGCCGAGGCGGCCGCGCCAGCTGCAGCTGCTGCGCGTGCCGCACGCGAGGCTGCGAACTTGGCGGCGCTGAGCACCTTGGCCGCCGCCGCCAGCTCGGTGTCGCCGCCGTCGCCGCCAGGCTGCGGGCTGCTGTCGCTGCCGACGTCGACCATCTCCTCGTCCTCAGCGCCACCTCCCTCCTCGCGCAGAGCCGAGGGGGACCCCGTGCGGCGCTTCCTGCTGCTGCCGCGCGAGAGGGCCAGCGCTGCCCTGGAAGCGGCGAGCTTGTCGCGGACCTGCTTGGCCTTGGCAGCCAGCTCCACCTTGGTCGCGACGAGGGACTTCTCCAGGCTCTGCAGCTCGCCCTGCTCCGTGGGCGAGAGGCCCTCCATGTTGGTGAACACGTCGGGGTCCCAGGAGAGGTGGAAGAGGTCGTCCGAGACGCCCGTCGCCCTCGCCACCTCCGCTGCCTGGCGGGCCATGGCCGCAGCAGCGACGGCCTTGGCGCGGTCGGCCTCCGCAAGGAGGAGCGCGAGCTCACCCTCCTTGACGCGGGCAGCTCGCAACTGCTCCTCGAGGCGCAGCACCGCGTCGACCGAACCTTGGTGGCGGCGGGCTGCTTCCTCGTGGAGACCCGACGCCTTGCGGAAAACCTCGTCGGGGGGCTTCTCCGCTTCCGCAGGGGCCGCGGGGGGCTGCGGCTCCGCCAGCTGCTGGACCAGCAGGATGGCCGCCTTCGCCTCGTCCGCCTGCGGGGACGTGCTGGCCTTCTCGGCCAGCTGCGCCAGGAATGACGTGAAGTCCGAGCCGTTGGAGCTCGTCTCGCTGCCGCCGCCGCCGCCCTGATGCCAGGGGCATTGGCCAACGCCCTCACGCGGCTGCCGCGACGGCCTGCGGGAAGGCTGGCGGCTAGCAGCACGGCGACGAAAGGGCTCGACCTGCGCGCCGCAGCTGCACTTCCAGTGCGCCTCGCCCCAGGTCTCGTTCCACATCCACTTCCTGCAGGCAGAGCAGCGGTTCCAGTCATCGATGAAGGCCACCTTCCGCTGGGAACTGCCTCCACCACCAGCCCCCGCGCTGCGCGGGGCAGGCGCTCGCGCAGCAGGCTTGCTGCGCCCCATGGTTCGCACCGAATTTGTCGGGGAGAGACTCGGCGGGCTGCCGCGGCGACTCTCCCGTCGCCAAGAACGCGTCGCGAACGCTCGGTGCTGGCACGAAGGCGGGAGGGACACCCGCGTCCGAGCCAGAGCGGTTCTTGGAAGGAGGAGGAGGAGGAGGAGGAGGAGGAGGAGGAGGAGTGAGGAGGAGGAGGAGGAGGAGGAGGAGGAGGAGGAGGAGGAGGAGGAGGAGGAGGACGACGAGAGTACCCTCCAACGTGCACCAGCAATGCTGAGATGCACCCTCCTGTCCCTAGCCCCCGTTCTCGCCAGTCCCTGCAAGCCTCCCCTTCCCCTCCGAAAGAGGCCTTCCCTGAGAGATCAGCGCCCTGTGGGCCCCCTTCTGGAGAAGAATGCCCTGTGACGTACCCAACCTGACGTGTGGCGATTATAATCAATGCTGACTGGCATTCTGAAGGACCCGCAGCGCGCAAGAAGAGCACCCAACAATGACTTCAGAAGAGCGCAACAACAAGAGGAACGGCAAATCGCAAGCCCCCCCGGGGGGCGGCGAAGTCCCGAGGTGGTCCACGTATGACGTACCTCCGCTGGGCCTCACAGGAGCCCACGAAGTGGCAACAATTGCGCAGATCGCAGCCCCCCAAGGGCATCGCGAGCTATAGTGGTGGTCCGCGTGGGACGTGCCTCCGCTGGGCCTCCCAGGAGCCCACGAAAGTGCCGACAGTTGCGCGGATCGCAACCCCCCCAAGGCATCGCGAGCTATAGATAGTGGTGGTCCGCGTGGGACGTACCTCCGCTGTGCCTCCCAGGAGCCCACGAAAGTGCCGGCAATTGCGCAGATCGCAGCCCACCCAGGGCACCGCGAGCTACATCGGTGGTCCGCGTGGGACGTACCATCCGCTGGGCCTTCCAGGCTTCCAGGAGCCCACGAAAGTGCCGACAATTGCGCAGATCGCAGCCCCCCCAGGGCACCGCGAGCTATAGCGGTGGTCCGCGTGGGACGTACCTCCGCTGGGCCTCCCAAGAGCTCACGAAAGTGCCAACAATTTCAAAGATCGCAACCCCCCATGGCACCGCGAGCTATAGTGGTGGTCCGCGTGGGACGTACCTCCGCTGAGCCTCCCAGGAGCTCACGAAAGTGCCGACAATTTCGCAGATCGCAACCCCACCCGGGGCACCGCAAACTATAGTGGTGGTCCGCGTGGGACGTGCCTCCGTTGGGCCTCCCAAGAACCCACGAAAACGCCGACAAATTCGCAGATCGCAGCCCCCCCAGGGCACAGCGAGCTATTGTGGCGGTCCGCGTGGGACGTACCTCCGCTGGGCCTCCCAAGAGCTCACGAAAAACCCAACAATTTCAAAGATCGCAACCCCCCATGGCACCGCGAGCTATAGTGGTGGTCCGCGTGGGACGTACCTCCGCTGAGCCTCCCAGGAGCTCACGAAAATGCCGACAATTTCGCAGATCGCAACCCCACCCGGGGCACCGCAAACTATAGTGGTGGTCCGCGTGGGACGTGCCTCCGTTGGGCCTCCCAAGAACCCACGAAAACGCCGACAAATTCGCAGATCGCAGCCCCCCCAGGGCACAGCGAGCTATTGTGGCGGTCCGCGTGGGACGTACCTCCGCTGGGCCTCCCAGGGGCTCACGAAAGTGCCAACAATTTCAAAGATCGCAACCCCCCCAGGGCACCGCGAGCTATAGTGGTGGTCCGCGTGGGACGTACCTCCGCTGAGCCTCCCAGGAGCTCACGAAAGTGCCGACAGTTGCGCAAATCGCAGCCCCCCCAAGGCATCGCGAACTATAGTGGTGGTCCGCGTATGACGTACCTCCGCTGGGCCTCCCAGGAGCCCGCGAAAGTGCCGACAATTGCGCAGATCGCAGCCCACCCAGGGCACCGCGAGCTACATCGGTGGTCCGCGTGGGACGTATCTCCGCTGGGCCTCCCAGGAGCTCACCAAAATGCCGACAGTTTCGCAGATCGCAAGCCCCCCCAGGGCACCGCCAGCTATAGTGGTGAGCTGCATATGACGTACCTCCGCTGAGCCTCCCAGGAGCCCACGAAAGTGGCGACAGTTGCGCATATAGCAGACGACACGAGAGAAGAGGAGAAGGGAACACAGGAGACAGGAGAGAAGGAAGAGAGGAGGGGAGGAGGAGGGACGGGGCGACCACATTGTTCTATTCAAAATGAGAATCCAACACAGGAGGGTTGGGGAAAAAACTGCCCGGCATCATGCTGGCGAGTAGTGAGGCCTGTGAGAGGCATGGCCATGCTCGCGAGGTGTCCACCGGCGCCCCCTTCGAGACAAAAGTGCCATCCATCCGCGTAACCGCTGCAGGCAGCGGGCTTGCACCTCTGGTCCTGCACTTCGCAGACGTCGCAGGCGAGATTCCGAGTTCGAGAAAGAGCAGAAACAACGACTCGTGGGACGAATGTGCGCGGAGCTGCTCTGAGAGCCCCCTGTTTTCCTGAAGCAGCTTGTCTGTAAGGGCTTCTGCATCCTCTCCTCTCAGGCGCGAAGAGATGCTCTGCCAGATCGGCGGTGGACAAACCTCCCTTCAGTAAACCTCCCCTCAGTGAAAACGGCCTGGGACCGAAACCGACGGACCTGGACCCGCCAAAAGAACGGCCGCGACGCCCTCTCGCGAACCGAAAACGGCCCATTCCTTAATCGACGTGTCAGGGTAGGAGGTCTGTCCACCTCCGAGAGTCTATGAGATCCGGCGGCCTCCTCAGGAGCGTTCCGGGGAACGCTCCGACGCTCTGGAAAGGACTGATCCCCGTCCCTTGCCGTCGCTCGGACGTCCATTTCCCGTGCATCTTTCGATCTCGTGCGCGCGTTTTTTGGCTCGGTGGTCCAAGATGGTCCTCGATGGTTCTCGCCGAGGTCTGTCCACCTCTGGACCAGGCCTGGAACCGGTGGCTCGTGGTCGCCCGCACGGCTTCCCGTGTGATGGCCCCTGGCGTGGCCTCCCGCATGGGCCCCCCCCTGCACGGTCTCCCGCGCGGTCGCCCGCGTGGCCTCCCAGAGAATCTCCTGCACGGTCTCTTGCACGTCTGCCGCATGGTCTCCCAGATGGTCTCCCAGATGGTCTCCCATGTGTGAAGGGGCCCTGGGACACACAACGAAATACACACAGAAAAACAGATTCCCCATATTTTCCAATATTTTCTGGGCTTTTGTCTCCCCCCCCACTGACCATATTTTCCCATATCTTCTTGGGAATCGACGATTAATTGTGTCTGTGTTTTTCCCTCCTGAGTATGCTGCTCCGTATGATCCTGCGCATCGTTGTCCGGGTCATTTTCCGTACCGTCCACCGCATGGCCAATCGCACGGTCTCCCGTGCGATCTACTGCACGGTCTCCCGCGTGCAAATTCGCGGTTGGTCTCCCGTATGGTTTTCTACCTGCTCCCCGTGAGGTTCCCGGAGAAATTTGTCTACATGGGGCTCGAAATTTACTATCACTGCGTTGCCAGACCTGGAAGCGGTCGGGCGACATTGTCTCCAAGTGGCCCCTGTTGCATCCCATTGGCCAACGCTGGTCTCCAATTGTATCCCAGGAGCTTCCTCTGCACATCCGTTCCGATCCCTCTATCCGCACCCCGATCCCCGCCAACTTCTTTATCTCCATCCCTCAGCCACCAGCAGGGGGCGGCCCCCGAGGGGGGAGGAGAGGCCAACGGCCCAGAAGAAGAGGGAAGTGCGGGAGGAGGGGGAGAGGCCGTGGGGGTGCACAGTGCTAACGTTAACCGCGCCCTCACACGCCTGACCCTGGTGGCCACCGATCCTAAAGAGGGATTGGTGCCGGGGTCGCGGCTGAAGCAGGGAGGGACGAGCGGCCGCAGGAGGGGCCCACTTCTGCGCACGTGCCCAGAGCGCATACTCGCACTCGTTGTGGCCAAGCGGTGAAACACGCAATCAGAACATGAAACAGCTGCCTTCGTTAAAAGAACTCACCCAATCCATTGGGTGTCCCGCGCAGGGGGGCTAGAATGACGCTGGTCGTCGCCCCCGTTGCGCACGGGCGCCCTGCTAACAAAAACGCGGGCGGACAGGCGAGTGTGGCAGCGCGGCAACTCAACTCACGATGGGGCCTCGGGGATCTTCTGGCCCTCGGGCTCCAAGTGGCCAGGCGGGCGGGGTACGGACCAGGCCTCCTTCTTCTCGGCTGCCTCGATAACCGCCGTCAGGACGCGCTCGCACTTCTCATCCCTCATCGCGATGATGAGACCCCTCTGACTACCGTCGAACATCTTGTCCGTCCTGGATAGGCCGACCATGTGCTGAGCCTCGCGACTACCTGGCTTGACCGTCTCCAAGTACTTCAGGATGTCGGCTTTGTACGCCTCGTGCGCCCTTTCTGCGGGAGTGAGGCAAGCTGCGGCGCGCAGGATCGTGTCGGGCGCCCCGAGCCTGTGGCCCGCCTTGCCTTCCACCCTCGGGGGGTGCGATTCGTTGCGGACCTTGACCGTGGTTTGCCGCAGCGCGCCCTCTGCGCTGATCTCACGCCGCGATGTGCACGCCGCATCTAGGAGCCTAATCTTCCGATGGGCGATCACGCCCGAAAAGAAAGACACATTGACCTTCGCCTTATCCTGCGTGCTCTCGGCCTTCGCGCACTTGATGTCTCTGCCCTGCGGGGCTGCCGCGTCGCTGCCGGGCCCCGCCGAAGCAGACTGCTCAGACCGCGCGCCCGACGCGGCGCGGCGCGCTCGGCAAGATGGGCACCGCAAACAGACCTGCGGTCGTCACCGCTGAGCCACGACAACAACGATTCCATGTCAATGCACCTACGTATCACGCGAACTTGCTCCCATCCAGGAAGATGAGTGACCAGGTGCGTCCTGGCCTCAGAACACCTAGCACATTCAATAGAACGCAACTCGCACTTGCACGAGGGGTAGACAGCATGCGCATGCTTTGTATGTTCAGCGGCCCAGCGGCGAGTAGTGTAGAAGTTGCCGCATTTAATGCATGTGTCAGAGATGGTGAGGTCTTGGCAAATGATTTGTTCCATGGCCATCTGTTTTGGATTTGGCCGTGCGAAATAGTAGCTGTCTCCTTGGCTCAAATCCCATCCTGCATCCAACGACGCCGCGCGCGCATGGTGCTGGCGCTGGAACTTCAGAAACCACGTCGCGACCAAAGGGAAGCGGAACCTGCTCCCCACCTCCTCCACTGACTCCCCCTTCTCCGTCTCCCTGTCCAGGTTCGCCCGCGCCCTGCCCCTCTGCCTTGCCCGCCTCGCACATCTCCTCGAGAGCCCCCAGCTCTCCGTCGATTCTCTTGATCAACGAAACCTTCGCGTTCAAAAACGCGCCCCCGATTTCTGCGCTGCCAGAGAAAGCTTCGCAAGCCTTACTTCTGGCGTGCCCAGTTCCCCCGCAAACGCCGAACAAATCCACCGATAATTGGTCCACCGCTGGTGGGCGGACCTGGCGCCAGGCGCGGCGCAAGCGCGCCCTTGGGCACCGCGTGAACTGCGCGCTTGCCCCGCGCAAGATTATCTACAACGCGCTGCCAACTCGAGAAGATGCATCTCAGGCTTTCTTGCCACCTCCTGCCACCAGCGCGCCCTCCATGCTCTCAGCGCACAGCGCGGCGCACACTGTTCCCTTTGTTTCCTGATCTCGGCGTTCGGGAGGGCGCGGCATTTCTTCGGGCTCTCGCCGGTGGCAGCTATCTCCAGACAGTCCTTGCCCCGGAGAGCTCGCCTGGCAAGGTGCGCGCGGGCGTTCCCCAGGCGCTGGAGATCAGATTCGCTCAGGGCGTTAGCAACCACCTCCGATAACAATGCACCCCGCCATACTTTTGCAAATAACCGCCCTCCACCTCTCGTTCGTCACCTCCCTCCAAAAACTGCCTAGTACTGCGAACGCTTGTCTCGCTCGCCTCACTCGAAAATCAATTTCGGGCTTAGCGCCCCCTTAAAAATGCAGCACGCCGTCCATGTACGTCGCCCCCCTCCTGACCTCCCCCGCCATCCCGTTCCCGCCCCGATGCAATCGCCTCGCGCCCTCCTGCGCCCCCCCCCAACTGGACCAGCGATGCTTGCTTGTCCCCATTCAGCGCCACGCCTATGCTTGCCAACTCCTCGCTGAGCGAGCCACGCTGAGCCCGCGTGCGCAGGCGGCAATGCGCGGCGCCCGCCACTGCGGACATCCGTGCAAAATCGCCCGAGAGACTTGAAGGCGAAATGTCCATGCACTGTCTGGACTGCCGGTCAAGGTGCGCTCTGTGCTGTCTGTCAGGCCGCGCCGAAGCCAACGTACCTGCACGCAGATGCCCCGCGCGTCCGGTTCGCGAAACACGTCGGGCGGCCGACTGTGCGCCGCCAAGAACCACGGGCACGAAATCGCACCAACAGGCAATGTCCCCTTCCCGATGCTCACGACCAATGTTCCATCCGCACAGTCGATCGACACCTGTGCGAACCTGAGTCCCTGCTTAAACAGCTTCGCGCCAAACCCACCACAGTACTCGTCTGCGCGCGCATGCATGTGCTCGTGCAGCACGCTGTGAAAAGCGTTCGTGGCATCGCACAACGTCGTAAATCGACCTATTCTGCTGTCGTGCAAGCGCGAGGCACATGCGCTCTGAGCGAGGATGGCTTCCTCTCTCCTCCTGCCTCTCAAATATCCGAACGCGCGCTCGCGGTCAGCTGCGCTCGTAAGCATTGAATGCCCGAGGGCGTCGAGCGAATGCACTCGTCTCTGACCTTTACACTCGCTCTTGCCGTTCAGCTTGTTGAATGAAAATGGCCTGGCTCTGATGCCGCTGCAAGGGAGCGCCCCCCGTGGTGGCAAATTGTCACACAACTCCGTGTTAAACATCTGTCTATGCTCGGAAAGTGCCAGTCGCTATCCGAAACATCTTCCAGCTGCGTAACAGGCTTCAAATGTCGAAACCCAGTGGGCCACGTCAGCAAGCGCCACGCTCGCCTGGGCGGGCGGCGCGCGTCGCGGCCCGGCTCGCCTCGCGCGGCCACGAACCCCCATGAAATCACCCATGCCGTGCTGAGCGGTCTGCGCAGCGAGGTCCATCTTAGGGCCTCGCTCTTGCCCGCGTTGACCCCCCCCCCGGAGCGAGGGGCCTCGCCAAGAAACCACCCCGATCGCCCGCGAGCTCAAGGGGGATATTCCACGTCTGGCACTCTAGCTTGACGCGCGGGGCACAATAGTTTCTCCGCTTCGGCCCTCCTCGCTAGCGGCTTCGAAGGCAACCAGCGCGGCGCCGTGTCTCCGCATCTCTCGGCGCCCTCGAGCACGCCGGCATATTGCCCCGCCTGCCTGGGCCTGCCGCGCCGAAGGTTCGCGCGGATGTTCTTGCCCCTCTTCTGGCGCTCACTCGCAGCGCTCGCCAGGCACGCGCGCGGCTCGCACGCGTCGTTGAAAGCCCGCAAAACCCGCGCACCCCCTTCCCGCCCCGGCGGACCTCCCGGCCCAGCTCGCCCGCCCAGAGGAAGAGGTGGGGGAGGCAATGGCGCTGCGCGCAACTGCCTGAGGCCGAATCTGCACTCTAGTCTCGCTTCCAGCGCATGCTTCGCTTCTGATGGGCGGGGCTGCAACTTCGGCTTTCGCTCGAAGGCCCCCTCGGCGCGCACTCGCGCCGCCTCGTGTGCCCCCTGGAAAACGGCGCCTGCGCCAGTGGCGCAAAGATCCTGCACTTCGGGCGCCGCGGCCTCCAGTGACTCGTCTACCTTCGACGCGAACTCAAGGGGTACTTGCCTGAAGCGCGCGCATCTTGAAATCTGATCACGATCGCGCGCCGCGGCGGCCTGGGGCTTCCACTCGAAGCCCGGGCCGACTCGAAAGCGGACCCATCACTGGGAAGTGGTCTCTTCTAAAGCGCGCGTCGATGATCTGCGGCCGACCCCCCGCCCCCCCCGCGCGTCGCGCGCTTCCACGCGTGCGAGCGCGCTCGAAGGCGCGCGCGCATAGTCAACCCGCGCCGCGCGATCTCCCGAGCCGCGGTAAAAGGTCGGCCCAATGCAAAAATGCGAATCGGACGCACCTGCCGCTGCAATTTTTCATCGTCGTACTCTTCTTTGTCTGCATGCAGCGCTGACTCGACCAATCCTATGCTAGCGTTGGCATCTATCGCGGGCGAAAGAATGGTGCGTGCTGGTAAAAATCTCAATCAGCTGCGAGTCCGTGCCAAAAGTGGTTGCTTTTCTTTGCGCGCGGCCTCCCTGTCCTTCTGGGATCCATGGGGGTCTGCGTGCGCATGTCCTACTACAAAGGTGGAATCCACGCGTTTGCCTCTGCATCTGACAGCGCCGACGCGCCCCCCCCATCCCTCCGGCGAAAAAAGCCTACCTGGCCATGTGGCCCTGCGCGAGCCTGTCATTCAGAAGAGGCCCCAGCCCCGTTGGTCCCCCCGATGTCCCCGGCGCCCGTGGCCATCTGAAGCGATGGGATCTGCCTATCCTGTCCTGCTGGCGCGCAAATCCACGCGACTCCGCGCTCTGCGTGCCTTGCAGACCGATCGCCGTGCACGGGCGAAGTTCCTGCGTGATATCGCCCCACCGTCCTTCTTGGCGCAGCGATCTGAGTCTCCGCGTCGCGGGCGGGCCGCCCGAACGCGAACGCCTCGGGGGGGGGGGGGGCGTGGGAGCGCGGGCCGCGGCGCCTCGGGGGCAGCCGTCGCCCCCGCGCGCAAGTCTCCTCGGGCCGCCAGGGCCAGGGATGGGGCGAGGGGGAAAGGGGGGGGGAGGGGGAGGAGGAGGAGAGGAGGAGGAGGAGGAGGAGGAGGAGGAGGAGGAGGAGGAGGAGGAGGAGGAGGAGGGGGAGGGGGATGAGGAGGAGGACGACGAAAAGGAGGAGGAGGAGGAGGAGGAGGAGGAGTCGAGGAGCACGAGGGAGGAAGGATCGGCAGGATATCGGCAATAACAGTACGGGATCGTATTCTGAGGCTTGCAGGCATGCTATACACGCACTCACGCGTGTACGTGCGCATTCCCGCTCGCACTTGCGATTGCTCGGTCGGCAGCCCGCCAGCGCAGGGTCCCCTGAGCTCTCTTGGGCACGCCCTTCGGGTGGGGCCACGAACCCCGCGCAATTCGCCTGGTAGACCGCTCGCCCTTAGCTGTCTTATGGTCACACTCCTCCGCCAGAGTTCATACCATTAGACTGATGCAGCCCCCGCAGGAGGAACGTTCATAAATAATGAATTAACTGATCAGCGTGCAAGAGGGTGCGCGGCGGGCGCAGTGTCTTCCCACCCACGCTCAGACTCGACGACGACGGCCCTCCCGCCCCAAGACGATGCACGCGCGCCGCGCCAGCATGTGCAATCTGCTGCGGCCTGCGCTCCGACTTCGGGAACCGCTCCAGGTCCGCGCGCACGGCAGAGCTCTCACATACTCAAAATGCCACGTCGCAGCCGCGCGCTCGAGATGGCGGCGCGACGGGGCGGTCAGGACCGCCTGCTTGCGCGCTCTGGGGCCGCGGGGCTGGGCATTCGACCTGGTTGGGCCGAGAGCCATGCAGTCCAGATTCGCACTTCCGGCTTAGCGGTGGCTCTACTCATAAACCTCAGCGGCAGCTGGAAAACACAAACATGTCGGCGCACTCATCTCCTGCAGTCTACCGTGAGCTCCTCTACTTGGTGACTGTGCGAAAGCACGCATCGAACTCTGGATCCATCCCTCCCACTCGCTGCTGCCCGTCTGGCAGCCGTCAAGTCTGCGCTCGTCTCTTATTGCATGCCCCTGCCGTCCGCTGCGCCACCGCATCACTAGCGGCATGCTGTCCGTGTGGCAGCGCAGGTCGCCTCTCGCAGCCCACCCCCAGCACCGGGAGGCAGGCCCACAGCTCTGCCCGCGGGACCGCCTGCCTGGTCCCAGGCAGTCCCGCCACGATCCCCGCCACGAGCCTCGGGCGGTCGTCCTCGCACTCGCTGTGGGTGCTCACGACGGCCACGCCCACTCCGCACCGGCGGAGCCTGGGGTCGCAGCTGCGGTCGCCCCCCGGGCCGTCCCCGAAGACGTCGGGGAAGCCGCCGGGCCCGCGCTGCATCGACCTCCTCCCAATTGCCCGTCCGGCGCACGAAATCGGCGGCGCCCTCGGGGTACGTGTACTTTGTCCAGGTGGCGGGCGGGAGCTCCCGGAGCCACAGGCACGGCATCGTCTTATGGCCCTCGACCGACTTGTCCAGGAGACCCTGGTTGCACGGACACGCCCATACTCTGTGCAGGAGGGTCTCCTGATGTCCAGCAATGGTGTCGCGCTCTCGTCCAGGAGGCTCCCGTCATGACCTGCAGCTGCAGCGCCCAGGTGCTGCGGTCGCCGTCCCGCTGCAGTCGGGCCAGCTGCCTCTTTGCCTGGAGGAAGTCGGGGCCATCCTCGAAGCCCTGACGCGCGTGGTGCTGCGCCGCGCTGCGCCACCACGTGCGCTTTATGCCCGCCGCCACCTCCTCCAGCAGCTCAGCGTCGTCCACCTCGTCGAGTCCTTTGCTCATTCTCCACAATTCGTCTGCTTCAAACTGCCATTCAACAGCGGAGAAGGCCTCCCAGCCTGCCGTCAGCAGCGTGCAGATGACCGCCGAGATGGCACCCTTAACCTAGGCCCATCTGCGCTCCGGCGGCAGGCCCTGCAGTTCGCACTGGATGTTGGCCCAGGCCCTCTTGACTCGCCCATGGTGCTCCAGGTGCCGTCTCCAGGAGGGAGGAAGGAGGAAGGAGGAAGGAGTGGGGAGGAGGGAGGGGGAAAAGGAAGAGGAAGAGGAGGATGAGGAGGACGAGGAGGAGGAGGAGGAGGAGGAGGAGGAGGAGGGGAGGAGGAGGAGGAGGAGGAGGAGGAGGAGGAGGAAGAGGAGGAGGAGGAGGGGAGGAGGAGGAGGAGAAGGTGGAGGGATGGAGGAAGAGGAGGAGGAGAAGGAGAGGAGGAGAAGGAGGAGGAGGGAGGAGGAGGGGGAGGGGGAGGGAGGAGGGAGGAGGGAATGAGGAGTGAGGAGGCTCCTCGAGGCTCCCCTTCGCCTCGGTCTGCTGCTTGTCTTCCGCCCCGCCGTCGGCCTTCGGGGCGGCCTTCTTCTGCTTCTTGGGGGCCGTCGTCGCCTTCGCGGCCTTGGCCTTCTTCGGCTTCTTGCCCTCCTCGCCCTCGCCCTCGCGAGGGGGAGCGACGGAGTGGGGAGGGGGGGAGGGGAAGGGGGGGAGGGAGGGAGGGAGGGAGGGAGGGAGGGAGGGAGGGAGGGGAGGAGGGCGGAAGGGGGGAGGGAACGGGGGAGGAGGGAGGGAGGGGAACGAGGGAACGAGCGAGGGAGGAGGGAGAGAGGGAACGAGGGAGGAGGGAAGGAGGGGGGCGGCAGGGAAAGAGAAACAAAACACGGCATAAGCATAAACTGTTGACGGTCCGCGCGAACTTCTCGAATCGGCGCTGGGCACCCCTCTCCCTGGCGCGCGGAGCGCGGTGGTGGCGGCGTCGGAAGCGCTGGCAGAGGGGGACCAGCGCAGATCCAAGAAATCTGCGTGGACCTTCGAAAATTATCGTTTATGTCGTGTTCTCTTCTTCAAGCTTGCCATCGCTCGGACGCCCATGCCCCGTGCATGTTTGGATTCCGTGCGTGGTTTTTTCTCGCAACATGACCCAAAATGCTCCCCGATGGTCCTCGCCGAACAAAAACGCACACGTCTGAGCGATGCCAAGCGAGGAGAAGGGGGAAGGGGGAGTCTCGGGGGGGAAACTGAATATCGTTGAACCGATGCCCATCCCCAGCGGCGCGGCCTGGGCCCCACTGGCCGATTTACCCTCCTAGATGGGGATATAGGTCACTCCATTCGGGTCTCGAGGGGTGTATCCCCCATTGGGGTGGTAATTTCGTGGGGGTCTCGAAGGGGATGGGGCCCCTCCTGCTCCTGTTCCTCCTCCTGCTCCTCCTCTTCCTCCTCCTCCTACTCCGACGACGACGGCTCCTCCTACATCCTCCCCTCTTGGGGTATAGGGCGGCTCACCCCGCCCTTCGTCCTTCTGCATGCTCCCCCGCTTCCTTCATAACCTCCACTCCCCTGGGACCCACTTCTGGACGGGCTGGTGGGGATAGTTTTTCGGTCGCGTCCGCGAGCGAAGAGCGCAGGCGGAGACAGAAGCTGTCCGGGGCACGGAAACAGACCCAATTAGCTGCAGGGCGCAGAACAGGCCGGCAAGGCCGGCTCACAAGACGGCCGCTGGGGCAGCAAGGCGAGGGCTGACTGGCTGACAGCACCCAGGGGAGCTCGAGCATCGTGCAGCCCAGAGCAAAATGCCAGGGAATTCGGTGTACTGGTGGGGATATTTTTTCGGTCGCGGCCGCGAGACAAGGGTCAGGCGGCGAAAGCAAAGTCCGGGGCACGAGCGAAGCTAGTTAGCTACAACAACTGGTGGGGATACTTTTCTGGTCAGCGGCCCCGAAACGAGTGTCAGGAGGCGAAGGCAACGTCCGGGCCAGTGGCGAAGCGAATTAGCTACCACAGGCACAGGCCGGCCGGCCCGCTCACGAAGCAGCCACGAAGCTGAAGACGAGCTGCCGCCGCAGGTGACCTGACCGCTGGTGTTTTATTATTATTATTATTATTATTATTATTATTATCTGCGACTCCAACGACGATTCCAGAGAGCGGGTCGAATCGAGCATGGGGCAGCACGCAAGATAATTGCCAGCGGGCCAAAAGCCGACGCCGGAGTGCACATGGACCCGGCGGATCTGGAGGATGTCTCGAGCGCCGCGGCCCTCTCAGAGCGTTCCATAGGGGAACGAACAATTACATAAACATATAAACTCGGAGGTCCGCGCGGATACCTTGGATCCACGCTGGACCCCCCTCCCTGGCGCGCGGAGCGCGCCAGAGGCGGCGCCAGAGGCGGCGCCAGAGGCGGCGCCAGAGGCGGCGCCAGAGGCGCCGCCAGGGGGCTCCAGCGCGGATCCGAGAAATCCGCGCGGACCTCCGAGTTCTGATGTTTATGCCATGTTTCGATCCCCTGGGGACATAGCCAAAAGGCCGAAAAGGTAACGCTGGTGGGGATACGCGAGGCGTCCTGAATTTCGTGGGGGTCTCGAAGGAGATGGGGACGGGGGATGGGCATCGGCCAAACGATGCCGAGAAACCAGCGACGCGGAGTCGGCAGAGAGCCTCGTCGCCGAGGGCCTGGAGGAGCGGCCCCCCCCCCCCGCCCCGCCCCCCTGCTCGCCCTCGCCTCGATCGCGGGTCGCGGGGGGAGGGGGCGGGGGCGCTCCTCGCCGCGATCGGGGGGGGGGAGGCTAGGGGGCCACGTGCGAACCCTGCCCCTACCCCCTCAGAGATCGTGGGGGGTAGGGGGTGGGGTTCGCATGTCAGGGGGCCACAATGCGAACCCTGCCCCATACCCCCTCGGAAATCGTGGGGGGTAGGTGCAGGGGTAGGGTTCGCCTGTGGCCCCCGAACCCAGACCCCCGACGTAATGAATTTTTCATTACGTCGACCCCCAGAGTTCTCGACCCTTCCCCAGGACCGGCTTGTCATCCGAGTCGTTTTTGGACGCTCCGAGGCCCGGTGAGGCACCCAGAGGCTGAAAATTGTGAAAAAACCTCCCGTCATGATTTTTTCCTTTTACCGAGGGGGGGTCTGGGAACATGTGGCCCTCCAAAGGCGGGGTCGCGAGAGGGGAGCGCGCCCGGCTCCACGGGGGGGGGGGGGGGCAACAGCGACCCGCCGGAGCCGGCGATGCACCGCCGCCACGCGGGCGGCGGGCAGCGGCGCCGCCCGCAGACGCGGAGGGCGACGGCGACGGGGGCACGATCACGGAGGCTCCGAGGGGGGAGCGAACGGCGGGGCGACAGGGTAGGAAGGCACCAACTATACACCAACACCGATCCTGGCCCAGGATCACCCTGGGCCCAGGATCGGTGTATACGCCCTCCTGCCTTGCGCAAGAAGGCATATACACCGATCCTGGGCCCAGGGTGATCCTGGGCCAGGATCGGTGTTGGTGTATAGTTGGTGCCCTCCGAACAGGGGCTCCCTCGGGGGCGCGCAAACGTGGATCAGCGATCCAGGGAGTTGGCGCGCGGTCGCCGAGCCCATGGATCGGGGGAGGTGCCCTCCACAAAATGCGGCCGGGGCCGCCTCGTGCGGCGGCGGAAATCCAGGATTCCCCACGGAAACGGGACCCGTCGCTAATCCACGCCCCGTTAATCCATGGTTGCGATCGCCTGACCCCCCCCCGCCGACAGCGCGGCCGCGCGTTCCCAGGCGGGGTGGGGCATCCCGGCCCCGACTTGTGACGGGTGGGCGGTTGGGTGCCGAAGGTTCCCCCTCCCTTGTACCTGTCCCATCTCCCTCGTTCCAATATTTTCTTTGGAATCGACGATTAATTGTGTCTGTTTGTTTTCCCCTCTTGAAGAAGCATCGCCCGAAACGGCCCCTGGAAGAAGAAAGTGGGAACACCCAGGTCCGCGAACCCGCCCAATAGCCCCGCCCTCGGTGGTTCAAGGATGGGGTCCTGAGGGATGCGGTCCTGAAGGCCCTATCCCTAGACGCAGGCGCGCGCGGAACTCCGAGCGTTTGCGTTCATGCCGTTATGTTTCTTCACCGAATCCCTCGCGACCCTATCCTTGAAACCCATCCCTCAGGACCCCATCCCTGTCCGTGCAACCCCATCCTTCAGGACCCCATTTCTCAGGACACCATGCCTCGAATCCCTGTCCCAGAACAACAAATCACGGCATAACCATAAGTTCGTGCCGCTCCGCGCGGATCTCTTGGATCCGCGCCTGGGCCTGTCCGGCGGCGCCTCTGCCAGTTTGTCCAAACCATCCTGTGGCGTTGGGTCCTCGTTTTGAAGAGACGGTCCCCGCGTTCTCTCCTTCCTTCCTCCTCCCCCTCCCCCCTCCTCTTCCCTTCTTGCGTTTCACCCACCCAGTACAATGCTTCGTGGCCCCATAGGGAGCTCCACCGACAGCTCCAGTGGCAAGGTTCGCATGGCGGTTTCGGGCCATTTCGGCTCACCTTTCGCGATGGTCGTGGCCCCGTAGGGATTCCACCCACCGAAGGCCCCAGTGGCAGGGTTCGCGTGGCGGCTACGGGCCATTTCGGCGCACCCCTCGCGAGGATCGTGGCCCATTGGGAGCTCCACCGGAAAGCGTTTTTGGCAGGATTCGCATGGCGGCCTCGAGCCATTTGGGCACACCCTTCACGGGGAGCGTGGCCCCGTAGGAGTTCCACCGGAAGCGCCAGTGGCAGGGTTCGCATAGCGGCCTCGAGCCATTTGGGCACACCCTTCACAGGGAGCGTGGCCCCACGGGGAGTTCCACCGAAGGCCCCGGCGGCAGGGTTCGCATGGAGGCCTTGGGCCATTTCGGCACACCGATCACGAGGATCGTGGCCCCGCAGGAGTTCCACCGAAGGCCCCAGTGGCAGGGTTCGCGTGGCGGCCTCAAGCCACGTCGGCACACCCCTCACGAGGATCGTGGCCCCATAGGGGCTCCACCGAAAGCGCCATTGGCAGGGTTCGAACTGCGGCCACGGACTATTTCGGTATTCCCCTCACGAGGATCGCGGACCCGTTGGGGGCTCCACCGAAGACCACGGTGGCAGGGTCCGCACGGCGGCCTCGGGCCATTCCGGCGCGCCCTCGCGAGGATCGTGGCCCCACGGCGGGCAGCAACGAAGGCCCCAGTGGCAGGGTTCGCGCGGCGGCCTCGGGCCTCTTCGGCGCACCCTTCGCGAGGATCGTGGCCCCATGGGGAGCGACGCCGAAGGCCCCAGTGGCAGGGTTCGCCTGGCGGCCACGCGGCCACGCGCAATTTCGGCACACCCCTCGCGAAGATCGTGGCCCTATATGGGGCTCCGCCGAAGGCGCCGCCGGCAGGGTTCGCGCGGCGGCCTCGGGAAATTTCGGCACACCCCTCGCGAGGATCGCGGCCCCATAGGAGCTCCGCCGACGGCCCCAGTGGCAAGGTTCGCATGGCGGCCTCGGGCCATGTCGGCACACCTCTCACAGGGAGCGTGGCCCCACAGGGAGCTCCACCGAAAGCCCCCGTGACAAGGTTCGCATGGCGGCCTCGGGCCATGTCGGCACGCCCCTCACGAGGATCGTGGCCCCATCGGGGCTCCACCGAAGGCGCCAGTGGCAGTCTCCCTCATGGCTCTCAGAGCCCTCTTCTGCTTCTGCTCTTCGGTCAGGGGGACGCCGTCCTCGCCGTCGTCGGCGCCTGTGAAGACGGCCGCGAACGTGTCCCTCAGCATGTCAGGCTCCGGCGGGAAACCGTGGCCACATAGGGGGCGCGGGCGAAGATGGTATTCACAATTGCGGTATTCACAACTGCGCATGGTCGGGTCCTTCGCCAGGCGAATTTTCTCCTTCGATGTCCTCATACGAGGACGGCGCCCATGCATCGTACCATTCGGCGGCGAGCGAAAGGGGGGCCTTCCCAGAAAAACTTGGAAGGTCCCGGCCTTCTGAGAAGTTTTCGAAGCCTCCCCCGAAGACACGGAACACTTCTCAGAAGGCCCGAGACCTTCTGAGAAGTCCCGCCGCCTTCTGAGAAAGCTTTCCCCTTCTCACTTCCCCCCCCCTCGCTCGCCGCCGAACCATGTCTGGACTCCGTCCAGGCCCCGCTTACTTCGTTTGGCACCGAGGGCCGGTACAGCATGCACCCTACCATTCCTGACTCGAGGACCGACGACCCCTCGGGACGACGCCGACGCGGTGCGGTGCACATATGTCGTCCGCGGACCTCAGGACCCTAGCCCTCAAAACCCCTATTCTTTATGTCGGGCGTGTCCCCCTACAGGGGGATTTTCGACGGAAAATAAAAAACCCAAAAGTGCAACCAAAATGTCAAAAAATAGTCCCTAAACTATTTTTGGAATATTTTTTTTTGGTATTTTCAATGTTTCGTTGATACTCCCCCTGCAGGGAGACAGGCCCGACTTAACCCTATCTTTGAACCACCCATGCCTCCTCCACGAAGCCCCCCGACCCTCCCCGCGGGCCGCAGACCTCGGCCGCAGCCGGCGAGGCCTCCTTGGCGGCCTTGGCCCTCCTCTTCGGCTTCGCGAGCACCTCGGGCTCCGGCTCCTTGGGGAAGCCAAGAGGTACCGACACAGCAGGAACCCGACCGCAAGAAACCTTCCACGAGAAACCCAACCCTGAGACCCCAAGACGACTAATACTGATTCTCGGTGCGGGAGCGTCACGGCTCCCATCGCAAAAACCATCGAGACCCAAGAGATCCAGGGCACCCTGGGAAAAAAGCAAAGTGTTCCTTGGCATGGGGTTCCACTGCACCGATATCGCTACTCCCCGGACCTCTCCCTGGTGGCGTTCTGACCAGAAATTCGAGGCGCATCCAGCCGTGGCCCACGAGGGCCTCCCAGGAGGTCCACGAGGGCGGGCAGGAGGCCGGGGCAGCATCATCGGCACCTTTTCCACCCCTGACTCCTTGCCCAGCTCTTCCTCCTCCTCCTCGGCCTCGGCCTCGGGCGCCGCCGAAGTCTCCGCCAGCTCCTTCAGGCTTGCCTCCGCCTCGGCCTGCTGTTTGTCCTGGGCCTTGCTGTCGGCCTTGGGGAGGCTCTCGGCTCGCGCGCTGTCGCCCAGCTGCCAGTCCTCGCCCTCCTCCTCCTCCTCCTCCTCCTCCTCCTCCGCCTCCTCCTCCTCCCTCCTCCTCCTCCTCCCTCCCTCCCCTCCCTCCCTCCCTCCCTCCTCCCTCCTCCCACTTTTCCTCCTCAATCTATTCTTCCTCCTCTCTCCATCCCTCCCATCCTCGCCCCATCCTCCCTCACCCCTCACTCCTTCCTACCCTCCTCTTTTCCTCCTCCTCCTCCTCTTCCTCCTCCTCCTCAACATTATCATCATCACCACCACCACCACCACCCTCCCCATCCTCACCATTACCATCAGCGTCATCACCACCATCCTCAACAGTAGCATCGTCATCATCATCCTCCACAGCCGAACTATGGCGATCGCCATCACCACAATGGCCACCACCATCATCATCATCATCATCATCATCATCATCATCATCATCATCATCACCACCACCATCAGCATCGTCACCAACATCACCATCATCAGCATCATCATCAGCACCATGACCATCACCATTATCATCACCATCACCTCAGCCGAACGATCGCGATCGCCATCACCACCATAACCACCATCATAATTATAATCCGCCGACCCCTTGGGGATCATCGGCGTGTGAGATGCTTCCCCCTCCCCAAACCCCTCCCCCGGGAGCCCGGTCCGGTCGATTTGGAGGGGGGGGGGGGTCCGGGACGAGCGCAGGGGGTCCGGGACGAGCGCAGCACGGCCGGGACGAGCGGTTCACGGGGCTTTTCCGAGCCCAAGAGGGCCTCAAGACGGGCCAAGAAGCCCCCAAGAGGCCTCCAAGACGGCCCACGCAGGCCCCGAGACGCCAAAAGACCGCTCCAAGACGCCCAAGATGGCCCCAAGACGGGCCAAGAGGTCTCCAAGACGGCCCCCGAGGTCCCAAACAAGCCTCCCAAGAGGGCCCCAAGAGTCTAAAATTGTTGATTTTCCATAGTGTTTTTCGATGTT
Source organism: Prorocentrum cordatum (assembly GCA_963575745.1). NCBI lineage: Eukaryota > Dinophyceae > Prorocentrales > Prorocentraceae > Prorocentrum > Prorocentrum cordatum. The sequence continues at coordinate 1,047,412 of CAUYUJ010014427.1, forward strand.
TTTGCTTTTCCGCCTTTCCGGCTTCCCGACGCTCCAAGACAGGCAAAGAGGCCCCAAAGATAGCCCCAAGATGGCCCAAAAGGCCCCCAAGACGGCCTCCAGACGGCCCAAGACGGCCCCAAAACGGCCCAAGAGGTCCCCAAGACGGCCCAAGAGGGCCGATTTGGAGGGGGGGGGGGGTCCGGGACGAGCGCAGCACGGCCGGGACGAGCGGTTCACGGGGCTTCTCCGAGCCCAAGAGGGCCACAAGACGGGCCAAGAAGCCC
>CAUYUJ010014427.1:1047777-1097777 GCA_963575745.1 Prorocentrum cordatum
GAGGAGGAGGAGGAGGAGGAGGAGGAGGAGTTTTGTGCTGGTGGGGCCAAGGGGTGCAGTCGAGACTAGCAGCCAGCGGCCTCGCGCTTAGGGCGCGAACAGTGGGCTGACGGGCACCTCCCAGGCGGGGTGAGGAGGAGCAAGAAGGGGGGGCGAGTGCCTCCGTCAGGAAAAACACAAAAGTTCAAAAACGGGAGCGGACCCAGGACCAACCAGCCTCAAGCATCATCCTCCTCCTCGGAACCAGGAAGGACCTCCAGGCCCTTAAATTTGTGGTCGAGGGCGAATGCGCCAAAGGGGGTGGGGCGGGGTCCGACTCCCGAGGCCCGAAGCTCGATCCCGCTGCGGGGGTGGCAGCCACGCCACAGCTTACGCAGGCGGTCCCACGCAACAGACCCACGCGGGCAGCTTCCGTGGCAATCCTGGCCGAGCTTCTGGGTGTTGTGCTCACTATAAGCACCGCATACACTGCAAAACACAAAAGGGCCCACCGTCCAGACGCGGTGGCCAGCTCCAGGTCTGCAGGGGGTGGCCTTCAAAATCTGGATCGTGCTCCCCGATCTCAGGCACCTGATGCACCTGAAGCCGCCCTTGGGAAACCAGACAGGGTCATGAGTGCCCTCGGGAGGCGCAACATCATCCGAGAGCCGAGGGACGATACGGCGCCCCCTCCGAAGCCCCACCTCGCGACGGGAGGCGGAGGCCAGACTTGGCCCTGCCCCACGGATGGTCCTGGCCAAGTACTTACCCACATACTGGACCAGCCGATGGGAACGGATCACTCGATCCTCGGCCTCCTGATCGGAGGGGTGCATGGCGGTTCCAGCGCGCGCCGACTCATCAGCAGCCTTATTTCCTAGGCGCCTCCATCGAGCACCCTCGTCAAGGTCGTCATCACGCACACGCGCGTGACCCTTGACCTTAATCACAACAACCTCCCCCCCCAAGTCCGACACACGGTCCCAAACCCCCTCCCATAAGTCGGCACAGGCGTGCAGCGCACCAGTGGTCTCACAGCGTCCCTTACGGAAGCTGGAGACCACCCAATCACAGTCAGAGAGGTACTCATAAGGGCCAAACATTACATTATCAAGATACATCTTGAGAGCAAAGAGTTCGGCAACCTCAGGGCTCTGGTTTAAACCTGGGAGGGGGCCGCACAGCGAGGCCAAAACATCCAAACCGCTCGAATTCACCTGGACGACTCCCCAGCCAGCACGGCGAAGTCTGGGGTCAGAGGCCACGAGCGAACGGCACGAGCCGTCTCCAAAACATGGGCCTTCAAAGGCCCCCGACGGGGGTCGCACGCGCCAGTGAACGAGCAGGTCCATCGTGGGACGAGGAAGCCAGGGCCGAGGGTCGGCCACGAGGCCGTGGCTCCAGAGGGGCCAGTCAAGGTGATTTAAGGCACCCTCTCGCAATGAAGGTGGCACTAGGTAGTCGCGACGGAAAGCCCAAGTGCACGCGCAGTCCCCCCAACACCAGTGCCCCACGGTCCCAGGAGCCTCACCGCAGAGCGAGCACATTGGGCTATCCCTCAGGCCGACACTGTGCAGCCGCTCATCCCCCCAGAACCCGTTGGCCGCAAGACATCGGAGCGTAGCCTTGTGCATGCCAGTCCAGTCGTCATCAGTACGGCTAGACACCAGGGCCTTCAGAGGGGCGAGGTAGGGTCCGTGGGAGAGGGTACTAAGGTAGCTTTCTTCGCAGCGGGCCTTGTCAAGGAGCCAAGCCTCGACACCCCACTGCGCAACCATCCTCACTGTGCGGGGGCACTCACGACAGAGATCAAGCACTTCACCGTCGGCAGTACACAACTTGCCCACACCCGTTCCAAGAGTCCAACCGATCCTGAAACAAGAAGCCAACGCAGCCGAAACAGGACCCGTAACCTGGCTCCAGGGTGTCTTGGCCCCTCTGAGGGCCTTGTCCGCGTTGAAGAGCAAACGGCACAAGATCTCCCGAGGCATCCAGGCGTCCCAGAAGGCTTGGGCGAGCATGACAATGGGGTTCACCGTGCAAGGGTACGCGGGGTCGATGGGCGCGGTGTCTCCAGGAACCAGAGCCAGGTCTATGGTGAGGGATCTGCGGGCCGTGTGAGGGAACAGGGCCGCCCTCGCAGCCCTCCTGAGGGCCATCACTCCGCTCCACGACCTTCCAGTGACCCCGTCACCCCAGGTCCCAGCAGGGACCAGCCCCATGCTGACCAGCTGTTTGCACTTTCCCCTGGCCCTGCGAAGTGCTCGGATTTTTACACAGCGCCTTCTGACCTTGCCCAGGCGCCCCAGCCGCGTGCGCATGCCCTGCCGCTTGCCGCAGCTGTAGTCGCAGCCCAGGTTGCGAGTCGACAGGTCTCTGGCCTGCACGAGCGACGGGCAGCGCTTGCCGAGGTCCACGCTGGCCTGGTAGTCATTGCCGAGGAGCTTGCCCTTCTTCTCGTTCAGCAGCAGCTCGGCGTCGTGGAGTGCACTCCTCACCTGGCGGTAAGCCTTGCTGAGCTGCTGCACGACGGTGGGCCGAGTGCCTGTAGACTGCATCTGGATGTCGTCGACCACGTTGCCGACCGAGATGCCAGGCAGGCTCACCAGGTCATCCAAAATGGGAATAAGAAAAATGCGCATCATCAGGTCAGCGAATGAGCATCCTGCTACCACGCCACGCATCGGCGTCATCAGCTCGAAGACGATGCCTTCGAAGGATAGCAGCCTGGGCATGGAGTACAGCATGAGCAGCAGCCGTAGCAAGCACATGTTGAAGCCCAGATCGGTAGCACAGGTCGCCAGACGGTTCCAGCGGATGTACTCATAAGCCTTGGAGAGGTCCAGCAAGATGGAGAGGCAGGTCTTACCACTGTGTGTGGCCCACTCGCCTGCAGCCGCCTGCCTCCATACACAGGCCTCACAACTCTGACCTTCGGTGCCGAAGATGTAGCTGCGCTTGTTCTTGTCGGCCCACTTCGCGCCCGTGGTGGCCCGCAAGTATCGCGTCAGTGGCCGCACCGTGCCAGGGAATATGCCAATTGTGCGTCTCCCACCATCGGGCTTCGGAAGGAGAGCCTCGCGCATGACACGAATCGGGGCCGGGACGTAGCCAAGACGCAACATCTGAGACCAGAGTTCCAGCAAGGTCTGTAGCGCATCATCGCTTAGAAAAATCAAATGTCGAGGGTGGACCACGTCACAGCCCAGCCCTGTGTCCGACTTGAAGGTGTGTGCTGTCTTCCGCAGGTCATCGATCGACGGGAGCTCGATGTCCCCGACGTCCGTGGGCCAGCGAACGGCTGTGATGCCTTCGCCTTGGCCCCATAGGTCGTGCCACGGTTGAACAGCGTCACGTGCCTCGTCCACGAGAGACTTGGCAATGCCAGGTCCAGCCGCCGCATTGGTGCACGCCCAGGGGGCATCCTGCTTGATCCACTTGAAGGCGCGCCGCATGCCGCCGTCATCGGTGGCATCATGGGACCAGTCCACCCATGCCTTGTACCTGCGGTAGGAGGCCTGGCCAGCAGCGCGCTCGGCGCACTTCTCCAGGTCGTGCATCAGGTGGTCGAGGTCGTCCTCGCCCAACTGATCGAGTCGTCCAACGAGGGACCGCCATGCCTCCCACATGTCGGGCCAGCGCGTGGGCTGCGGCAAGGTGAACCGCATAAGCCGCAGCTGCAGCCGGGAGGGAGGAGGAGGAGGAGGAGGAGGAGGAGGGAGGAGGAGGAGGAGGAGGAGGAGGAGGAGGAGGAGGAGGGGCGAGGAGGAGGAGGAGGAGGAGGAGGAGGGGAGGAGGAGGAGGAGGAGGAGGAGGAGGGGAGAGGAGGAGGAGGAGGAGGTGGGGGAGGGGCGCCTGCCTGTGGCACCGAGCCCCGCCGTCATGCGGGCGGCAGCGCGTGGCCCGCCTCCTCGTCGGTGTCGACGCCGTACCTCTCGACGAGCTTCGAGAGCTTGACGCCCATGCCTCCCCAAGGAGCGGTCGGGGAGACTTGCCGTCGCTCGGACGCCCATTTCCCGTGCATTTTTCGGTTTCGTGCGTGTTTTTTTGGCTCGATGGTCCAGGATGGTCCTGGATGGTTCTCGCCGAAAAAAAAGCACACGTCCGAGCGATGCCAAGGAGACGTAAGGCTCGGGCATGGGGGACTCGGGTTTTTGGACGCCCGAAATTGGTACGGAAAGAGTGAGTACAACGCCCAACAACACATGTTGTCCCTACACCAACAGCGGCCGCTGTTGGGCAGGCGGCCTTGTGTCTCAAATGAACACAGGCCGCGGCGGCGTGGACAGCGAGTCCTGTTCAAAATGAACAGGATCCGCTGTTGGGCATTGTACCCATTCGTTCCGTGCCCATCTCGTTCGTGCAGAGGGGTGGCCTGACGGGGTCATCATGAAAATGACGAGACCCAATCTGAAGTTTGACGCGAGCTCCGGCTGCAAACGTCCCACGACGACTGGATCGTCAAAATCCAAGACGCGCTCGTCAAAAAACGTCGGCAAACTCGAGTTCCGGCTTTCTCGAATCTTACGATTCCTCGAAGCCGGGCACGTGACCGCGTCCACGGTCTCGCGGGCTGGACTCCCGCAGGACGTAAGGCTTGGGGATCTTCTGACCCGGGTCAATCCATACCCGGGTCAATCATGCCTTGCAAACTCCTGCAAGATCCTGCACCCAAAACCGGGTCGATGCGAAAGATCCTGCAACATCCTGCAGGATCCTGCACCCAAGCCGGGGTCAGTGCGACCCTGACCCTGCAAGATCCTGCAAGATCGGGCGCTCTGGCTGACCCCCGTTTGCGTTGACTCCCGTCTTTTCACAGAGGGTCTTGGCACGCTGGTGGATCACAGGTGCCGCGTGCGAAATCAAGCTCAGAGTACTTGGCTGACTCAAAATAAACGGGCTGGGGAAACACATGTCCCTCGTGCGTCGCGGGAGCCAAGCTCTGCCACAGCCCGCACAAATAACTAAACGGACGGAACATGTACGTTATTAACGGGGGAATTCCGTTACTATCGGAAACGTTACGTCGGTAACGGGAAGTTACGTCGGATCCACTGAACGACCGAAAACACGATGCTATTTCTACGCCAACAACCACCCTTACTGACGGAAAGGGTTACGTCAGTAACGGGAAGTTGCGTCGGTAATGTGCACTAGCTGTCGGCGGAGAGGGGCGAGGGGCAGGAGCGGGTAAGAGGAGGGAGGGGATTCAGGAGGCGGAGGAAATAAAAGGATTAGGACGGGAGGAGGAGCTTATGGTCAATGTTTAAGCAAGGGCAAGAGGCGAGCCGCATCGAAAAGACGACTCCTGCGGGGCCCCGACGAGGCCCCGCAACACTTGCTTTGCGCGCTGATGACTGTCAACGACTGCGAGTCATCGGCGGAGCTGAGGCGGGGTAACTCACATTGGGCTGACACACGTTCGGAGGATCATCGATATCTGGGACGTAAGGCTCGACTTTGGGGGACTTGAGCTGGACAGCGAGGGCCATCAACAAGCATGAACGCAGTCTGAACTTCGACGCGAGTCCCCGCTGCAAGAGTCTCACGAAACGCGGCCGTCAAAACTCATGCCAAGACCGCCCAGCCAAAAAGCAAGGACAAACCTCATCCAGCCTCGTCTCTACCATTGGGGTGTAGTGGCCGAACCTGTGCCCGAACAGGCTGCCCGAGTGTGACCGACACCGGCGCTCACAGATGTTCGACCGCGACCGAGTGTGACTTGAGTAGGGCCGAGGGTCAGAGAGCACCTTCCTCTGCAGGACCACCAAAAAAGGACGTCAAGGTTGTCACAAGCCTCGCCGGTTGAGCCGACGAAGCTGTGCAACATCCGACCATTCGCTAATGTCCAACATTTTGGCTTGACGCCAAGTGTGGTACATCAACTCCAGTTTGACCGAACAGGTTGGTTGAGCCCCTTGACGTCCGTTTGGGTCGAAACCAAAGCAATTTTCTTCAAGTTTGATCACAACTTCAGTCACACTACGCACTTGGTCACAATGTCGGACACCTTTTAGGCCACCGATTATTTGTTTCGGTCACAAGCCTTTTCGGCTGGTAGGGGCCCAGTGCCATGAAAACCCGATTTCTGGCAAGCCCGAGTCTCACGCTTCCCCCACGAGAGATCTGGGCTTAGCTGCCCCGACACGCCACACGCAACACGTCGCTTCTTGACACGGATCTCAACACGGGGATCGAAAAGCACGCTCGTCGCGAGACTTTCGCCAACACGTGGGCCAACACGTTGAGCCAACACGCAGCGTGTTCACACGGAAATTTTGAGCACGGTACGTGTCGCGTTTCAACGCGGGGGCACTATGGGCAGCTAAGGTAGAATCAGAAGGAACGGCATAAATGCTTGGCGCTCCGCGCGGATGTTTATGGCGTTTCTTCTTCTTCGAGGTGTTGCTTCAACGCGGGGACACCAAGGGCAGCCAAGGTCAGGTCGGGCATGTCCTCCCACAGGCGGATGCTCGAGGGCACGCAGAGCACAGTCAAAAAAGATCTACTCCCACACAGCCGAACCTCGTCGACGCATCGCCCCTCGTAGCTACCTTTTGACTATGTCTGCGTCTTCCCCCCGTGGAGGGACAGGCCCGCTCGACGCTGATGCACGCCAATCGACGACAACCGACGCTGAAGACGGAACGACACGGGCACTCTGGGCTTCCATGATCTGCTGCCGAACCCGACGAACCACACCTCCTCCTCCTCCTCCTCCTCCTCCTCCTCCTCCTCCTCCTCCTTCCTGCTCACGCTTCTCCTCCTCCTCCTCCCCCTCCTCCCTCCTCCTCCTCCTCCTCCTCCTCCTCTCCTCCTCCGCCTCCTCCTCCTCCCCTCCTTCCTCCTCCTCCTCTCCCCTCCTCCTCTCCTCCCTCCTCTCCCCCCCCCCCCTCTCCTCCTCCTCCTCCCCCTCCGCCGCCGCCCGGTGGGGGTGCCCTCGCTGAGCGCGCCGAGCGCGTCCAGGCACAGCCGCCGCCGCTGGCGCCACGCCGCGAGGGCGCCCCGCAGCTCTGCCTCCAGGCGCTCGGCCTCCCGCGGGTCGACCTCCGGGGCCACTGCTGCTCGTAAGTCGGGCCCGTCCCCCTACAGGGGGATTTTCGACGAACAAAAACAAATACCCCCAAAATAATCAAAACATATTCCAAAAATAGTCTGGGGACTAGTTTTGGAGTATGTTTTACCTTTTTGGGACATTGTTGGGGTATTTTTCCCTACCTAGGCTCTGCCTAGAAGGGTTCTTACTCTCTTAGCTTAAAGGGGCCGGGCAGTGCTACACGCCCCGGGCGGTTCCCCCGGTCCCCGCCCCGCGGTTCCCCCCAGTCCCCTGGGAGCTTTAGCTTTAGCTTTAGCTTTAGCTTAGCTTTAGCTTAGCTGTAGCTTAGCTTTAGCTTAGCTTTAGCTTGCGTTTCGCTTAGCTTTTCGCTTAGCGTTTAGCTTAGCTTTAGCTTAGCTGTGCTTAGCTTAGCTTAGCTTTAGCTTAGCTTTAGCTTAGCTGTAGCTTAGCTTTAGCTTAGCTTTAGCTCAGCTTTAGCTTAGCTTTAGCTTAGCTTTAGCTTAGTTTTAGCTTAGCTTGAGCTCAGCTTTAGCTCAGCTGTGGCTTAGCTTTAGCTTAGCTTCAGCTTAGCTTTAGCTTAGCTTTAGCTTAGCGTTACTGTTACTACTAATGCTGCTTTCCTAGGGGTTCCAACTCCTAGGTAGGGTCGCACTGGGATCATTATTTTTTGGCGAAAATGTCTCTGTAGGGGGACACGCCCGACTTAATGCTACTCCCATCGCGCCTGACGGCCACATCCCAGGGACAATTTCGAGCGCCCAGATGAAGGGGCCCTGGGACACACACACACATACACACTCCATACACCTCACCATCACATTCACCCATATGCAACACAATTCACCGCACTTGCACACACAATTCACACACATTTGCACACATTCCACACACATTCACACACATTCGCAACATATTTCACCACACATTCACACACATTCACACAATTCACACACATTCACCACATTCACACACTCTCCACATTCACACACATAACACAACAATTCACACACATTCACACACATTCACACACATTCACACACATTCACACACATTCACACACATTCACACACATTCACGCACATTCACACACACTCACGTCATCACGCACATTCGCACACATTCACACACATGAACACACATTCACACACATTCACACACATTCGCACATTTTAACACACACACACACTCACACACATTCACACACACATTCACACATATTCACATAGATTCACACACATTCACACACATTCACACACATTCACATTGACACACACACACACATTGACACACATTCATATACACTCACACACTCACACACATTCACACACATTCACAAGTACACACAACTAAACACATTGCCCACATGTGCCCATACTTTCTGGGCTGTTGTCTTCCCCCCCACTTCCCATAGTTTCCGATACTTTCCTGGGAGTGGACGATGAATGGTGTCTGTGTGTTTCTTCCCCTCCTGACAGAAGGGTATCGAAACAGTGTCGAACGAGTACCGCCTCCCAGGGCCCGACACGTGAGCACCTGCAAGTTTCGGTACTTTCGTGGCGCTCGAAATTCTTGCTGGTGGTCAAGGCTGAGGTCGGTTGGAACATCATAACTCTGGGGGAGACCACCGCCGACTGCGGAGACGGCGCCGTTTTTGTCGACGCATGCGTAAGACACATGGAACTCGGAGAGAGTGAAGGGGGAGGGGAGGGGGAGGAGGAGGAGGAGGAGGAGGAGGAGGAGGAAGAGGAGGAGGAGGAGGAGGAGGAGGAGGAGGAGGAGGAGGAGGAGAAGGTGAGAGAGAGAGAGAGAGGGAGAGAGAAGGAGAGAGAGCCAGAGAGAGTCGTGCGGGGAAGAGCCCCCTGAGAGTGCTGCAGGCTGCTCAGGGCCCCAGGCGGCCTGCGTCCCCAGCCCTTGGATAAGGAGCCCTTGGATACGACCAAGAACCTCTGGCTGGCGTGTCGCAATGGCGGCCCCGGCGACATGCTACGCCGTGCCAGCGGACAGCGTGCCGCTCCGCTCCGTGGAGCGGGAGGCTCGGAAAGGCTCGGGACGTCAGCGCTAGGGGACCAAGAAGTGGACAGCGTGCCGCGCCGCAGCGTGGTGGGCCAGAATCGGCGGCGCGACACGCTATCGAAAAACTTCCGACCGTATCGGAAGGAACCCTGGTCAGAACATCCAGGAATCCAGGGTCTGGACCACCAGCTGAGGCTCGGCCATGGACATCATCGCCGCCCCCATCGGATAAGGGATCCCAGAGGGTCTGAAACCTCCTGGGCACGTTCCTTGAGCGAACGCCCCCACCGTACCTGCCGGACCACCCCCACCCAACCCGGAATGACCCATTTAGGATTAGGGGGCGTCCAAATTCCACTGTGCGCTTCCAGTGTTGCGGGACGTCCCTCCAAAATTGGACCTCCGGGACCGTCGGGTTGGGTGGATAGGGGCCTCCCAGATGAGGTCGGAGTAGATGGGGTCGGAGGATCGTGCCGCATCGCCGATGCAGCGGCGATGCATCGGCGACGTCGGCGATGCGTCGGCAGCGTCGGCGTGGAGAAAATCGACCTCCGCATCGAGCCGCATCGGCGATTCATCGGCGATGCGGCGCGATCCTCCGACCCCATCTACTCCGACCCCATCTAGGAGGCCTAGAAAACTAGGACCTCCGGGACCGGGATCGTCGGGTTGGGTGGGCGTGGTTTGGTGGGCGGTGAGTCGATGCGCCCACCGCTTTCCAGTCTATCCCCCGGGCTCCACCTAGAGTCTTCGCCAGGGTTCGAGGCCTTCGAGGTCTTGGGACGTGCTTTTGTCGGCTCCTGGAGGCTCTCCTGCCTCGGGAGGCGTTCCAGCAGCTGCGCCTCACCGAGAGCGCTTCGCAGATTCGAGGCCTTCGAGGTCTTGGGACGTGCTTTTGTCGGCTCCTGGAGGTTTTCCTGTCTCGGGAGGCGTTCCAGCAGCTGCGCCTCACCGAGAGCGCTTCGCAAGGTTCGAGGCGTTCGCATTGGAGGTCTTGGGACGTGCTTGTCGTCCCGGGAAATTTTCCTGCCTCGGGAGGCGTTCCGGCAGCTGCGCCACACCGAGAGCGCTTCGCAGGGTTCGAGGCTTTCGAGGTCTTGGGACGTGCTTTTGTCGATTCCTGGAGGTTTTTCTGTCTCGGGAGGCGTTCCAGCAGCTGCGCCTCACCGAGAGTGATTCGGGGGTGCCCGGTTCGTGGAGAATGGCCGCCAGGGGCCCCGCTTATGATCCAAGAACTGGCCCCTCAAGTTAGGTTGCAACTCAGGGGAGGTCTTCGTGGCAACGGTGAGGAACTACAGTGAGCCAAACCAAGAACCTCTGCATCGAGCCAGAGCGAGCTGGTATCGGCCAGAATGAGCAATCCGGGCCTACAGTGGCCAGACTGAGCTGGACCGGGCCAGATCGGTGTGAAGGAAGGGCCAGGGCCGAGGTTGAGGTCGGCCTCCCAGGAGTTGCAGCCTGACGCACTTGCAGGAGGGAGGCAGGGGGTGGTCGACTACACGCAAGAGCGACCCTGGGGAAGAGTGACCTTTGGTGCGCGGCTTTTTGGGGGGCCGCGGGAAGACCAAACGCGAGCGCGCACGACGCCCCCATCGCATCGCGTTCGGCGATCGGGGGACCCTGGCGAAGGGCCACTCTTACGCGTGGTCGAGGGAGGTACGGGAGGGGGGATCGGAGCAAGGGGTGCAAAGTGCTTGGGACAGGTCGGGCATGTCCTCCGACAGGCTGATTTTGGAAGGAAGATACACATACAAATGCAACAAGCAGAATACAAAATACACCATTCATCGTCTCCATACTTTTTTTACCATTCTTGAATATTTCGCAAAGGGATATGCCCGACTTCATACTTGGGCCTCCCAGGCCCAGGCCCGCTCCCCACCCCGCCCCCCAAGGAGCCCTCGGCGATGCGGCGCGATCCTCCGACCCCGTCTCACCTGGGACCTCCTCTGGGGGGCCTCCAGACCAACACAGAGCGGCCACCCCGAATCCCCGCCGACGCACCACACGCTCTCTCCTCACTCCCCCTCCCCCTCCCCCTCCCCTTCCCCCTCCTCCTCCTCCTCCTCCTCCTCCTCCTCCTCCTCCTCCTCCTGTCTCCTCCTCCTCCTCCTCCTCCTCCTCCTCCTCCTCCCTGGGGCCACCGCTCCGCCTGGGCATCTCCCAGCCGGCCTGCTCCACCTCGCCGCCGCCCTCCGGGGCCTTCTGCAGCTCGGCCGCCCGCTGCGCCAGCTCCGCGGCCTCGCGGCAGGCCTGCTCCGCCTCCTCGCGGGCGCCGCGGGCGCCGCGCAGCTCCCCGGCCTGCTTCCTTGGTGGGCTTTTGCTTTCCACCGCCACCACCACAAGCAGGAGGGTGCGAGGCTCCTCCTCCTCCTCCTCCTCCTCCTCCTGCTCCTCCTCCTGCTCCTCCTCGTCGTCGTCGTCCTCCTCCTCCTCCTGCCTCCTTTTTTCGTCCTCCTCCTCCTCCTTCTCCTCCTCCTCCTCCTCCTCCTCCTCCTCCTCCTCCTCCTCATCCCGCTTCCCCTCCCCCCAACTTATTGTGGAAGTGGTGGTGGTGGTGGAAAACAGGCCCATCATTCCTTGCGTCGGCCACCAGGCTCCGCAGCTCCTTCAGGCCCGGCGCCCTCGAGTCGATCTCCGCCTGCAGGGCAGCGGTGTCTTCCTTCGGGGGGGGGCACAGAGGTGGGGTTGGGGCAAAGGTGGGGCTGGAGGGAAAATCGCTTCGGACGGCCCCTGGAAGAAGGACGCGCGTTAAACAGGAGCTTCCAGCTGGGCCCGTTCCCCAGCCCCACCTTGGGATAACCCTCCCTCTGCGATCCCCCGATTCCTGCGCGTCGCCCTCCTGGACCGGGGCCTGTTTGGCCAGGTAGTACTTGAACTTCCCGTACTCCTTGGCCACGAGCCCCCCGGAGAGCACCAGCGCCTCCAGAGAGGCCTGCACCTGGCCCTTCGGCACCGCGCCGTGCAGGTTGTCGAAGACGTTCTGGGCGTTGTACGGGCGGTTCTGCTGCACCATGTACTGCAACACCTGCGCCTCCATCTCGCCTTTGGACAGCTTGGCGCCGCCCTGCGCCTTGGCATCCTTGGGCTCCGCCCTCGCGGCCTTCCTGGCGGGCCCCTCGGCGGGCACCGCGGGCGCCGCGCCCTCCGGGGCGGCTGCGCGCTTGCACGGCAGGGGCTGGCCTGCGGCCTTGGGCCCCGGCGGCGCTGGGGCGGGCGCCGCAGAGAGGACCTCGTCCTCCTCCTCCTCCTCGGCCTCGCCTGCCCCCCCGGCCGGAGGCGGCGCCGCGGCCTTCGCGGGCGCCTCGGCCCTCTGCGGCGGCGCCTTGGCCAGCGGCCGTGCCGCCCCACTGCCCGCCGCCGCCGCTGGCGCCTCGCCCCCGGCCGCGGCCGCAGCCACTGGCGGCCCGGACGCGGCCACTGGCGGCCCGGCCGCGGCCGCGGGCGGCGCCCCTGCCTTCGCGGGGGCCTTGGCCTTGGCCTTCGCGGGCGCCTTGGCCTTTGCCTTCGGCGGCTGTGCCGCCCCACCGCCTGCCGTTGGCGCCTCCACCCCGCTGGCTGCGCCGACCGCGTCGGCTGTGGCCGCGGCCGCCGAGACGCCCGCGGCCTCGGGCGCGCCGCCAGGTGCTGCAAGCAGCTCCTCGTCTGACGACTCGGCCACGTCCACGGACCCGCCGCTGGGCACTGCAGCCGGCGCGGCGCATGCCTGCGGCTGCGAGGGCACCGGCCACGTCCTGTTCGGGTCCGCGTCTGGTCGCAAAAGGTCCTCCGAGATCTCCAGCCAGCGGCTCCGCAGCCCCCCCTCATCCCAGGGCACCCGCAGCGGCGTGGAGGACGAGCCGGCCCTGACCGCCCCCAGGCCGGCGGGGCACTGCAGCAGCTGCAGGGCGAACTCCAGCACGTAGAGGCCGCAGTCGATGTCGTTGGTCTGCTGCGGGGCGTCTGGAGCCAGAGCCTCCACGCGCTCGGGGGCGTAGCAGCCGCCCGTGCACTCCGCCCACTCGCGCGCGAGGTAGCCGCGGAGGAGCTCCACGGCCGCCCCCTGCCGTCGGCCCGCGGCCTCTGGGTCCTCCTGGCTGAGCGAGTCCAGGAGCACGACCCGCGTGCGCGCGGCGCCCGTGGCGGCCGCCCCCTCCGAGCCTCCGGCGGCGCGCGGGTCGAGGACCACGGCGAGCCACCAGTGCGCCGCCTCGGGGTCGTGGACGGGCACGATCAGCACGTCCTTCGCGAAGATGCCCTCCTTGGCCTCGCGGCGGAGCCCGCGGGTCCAGGTGCGCACGCAGTCGTAGCCCGCTTCCGCCAGGCGCCCGAAGAACAGCGCGCTGAAGGCGTGCACGGCGCCCTTGCCCAGCCGCTTCGCCAGTGCTCTCAAGAAGAAGTCTAGCACCGCATCGTTCAGCATCTCCCCCTGGTGCAGCCGCGCCAGGTCGGGCGGCCCTTGCAGAATCTCCTGTGCTGGCGCGGCGACGGGTGCTGGCTGCGGTGGCGCGGGCCCCTGTTTAGCTAATCCTGTGTTGCCGTCGTCATCGTCGTCCGACAGGATGTCGGTCCCAGCCGTCGCCTTGGCTGCTGCCACTGCTAGTTCAGGCACCGCCGCAGTGGATACCGCCGCCTCAGCACCCCCAGCATCGCCATCGTCGTCGGAGAGGATGTCCAGGCACGCCATCTAGAAGGCAATTGCGCGCACCGCGACTACACCGCGCTTGAGTTAACGGAGCTTGAAGCCAATCTTCAGACCAAATTGCCCACTTGGTGTATGTAACGTTGGGTGTGAGACAACCAGCTGCCCCGAACACAGAGATCAAACACCTGCTGGAGGCGCCAGAGAAACGCTGCGCCAGAGGAGACGGGGGGTGCAGACACGAAGTCGATTGATGTCTTTTGTTGGCAGCACCGCGGGAGGGGGCGAAGGAGAGGGAAACGAGACCAATCGTGCCACTCCTTGCTGGGACACGGCGCCGCGCAGAGACGCCACACCGCACGGTTCGATCTGGACGCCCCGCGCGGGAAGGAACGAATGAGGCCGAGGTGCCGAATCAACGAGTGGCGTCCGAAACCTGGCAAGCCCAGATGGGTGGGTGAGCGTTTTTTTTATTCGGCGTTTCGACATGGGGCGGAAGTGGGGAGGGGGAGGGGGGGGGAGAACCTGGCTCCTCTGCTTAGGGCGACTGTTTGCTAGAGTGCTGCCTCTGGGGGAGACTCCACCCGCTCGAAACAGGCGCCAAAAAACAGCCAAGATTTACTCCAGGGGGGGTGGGAGGGGGGAGAGGGGGGGTGCGAGGGCCCGCGCCGATCGGCAAAACAATGAATAAAAAACGATCACTATGGGAAACAATGGTACGATGCCCAGTGCCCAATGTTGTCCAAAACCGACATCGGCCACTGCTTGGCAGGCGACTTCCTGCCTCAGATAGACGGCGTCCGCGGCGACACCGACGGCGCGTCCTGTTCAGAATGGGCGGGAACAGCTGTCGGTGTTCGTCCCCATTATTTCGGTACCCATGTCGATCGTGCTGCGAAACAGACCCAACCTGGGTTTGGGCAAAGGATGCTGGCTGAATGCCAAGCGGACCACTGGTCGTCTCGAGACCGACAGCGAAACCTGGCCCAGCACGAACAACAACTGCCGCCGGGCATCGCCCCCGTCCGTCTCGTCCACGCTCTGGCCCTCTTCTCCCTCCCCGTTCTCCAGCCCCTCCGAGGACTGCCACCCGCAGGTCGCTGCACCCTTCGGCCACTGCATCTCTGACGTGCACGTTTTTTGTTCTGCCGCTCTCTCTAACTTCTCTCTGTCTGTCTGTCTGTCTGTCGGTCTGTTTGTCTGCCTGCCTGTCTGTCTGCCTGCCTGTCTGCCTGTCTGTCTGTCTGTCGCTCTCCAGAACCCCGACGCCGACGTTTTTTTTGACAACGCGCGCCCCTCCAGGCAGAGGGGCCCCCGTCCCGAGACCAGCGCAAACCTGGCGAGCAGCCCCAGGGCCGCTTGAGGCCCTCCGGAAGCCGAACAGTGGCAGGAATCCCCCGTCGTGTTTTTCCCAACCCTCCTGCGTTGGGTACTCGTTTTGAATAGAGCACTGCGGTCTCCACCTTCCTTCCTTCCCGCCTCCTCCTCCTCTCTTCCCTCTTCCTCTCCTCTCTTGCTTCCCTTCTCCGCCTCTCTTCGCTCCTCCTCTTCTCTCTTGCATCCCTTCTCCTCTCTTCGCTCCTCCTCTCTTGCTTCCCTTCTCCTCCTCTCTTCGCTCCTCCTCCTCTCTCTTGCCTTTTACGTCATCCCTTTGGGGCTGCGATCTGTGAAACTGTCGCCACTTTCGAGGGCTGCTGGTGGGTCCAGCGGAGTGAGGCACCACGCAGATTCAGATTAGACCTCGCCATCCCTGGGGGGCTGCGATCTGCGAAACTGTCACCACTTTCGAGGGCTGCTGGTGGGTCCAGCGGAGTGAGGCACCACGCAGATTCAGATTAGACCTCGCCATCCTTGGGGGGCTGCGATCTGCGAACTTGTCGCCACATTCGAGGGCTGCTGGTGGGTCCAGCGGAGTGAGGCACCACGCAGATTCAGATTAGACCTCGACTTTCGAGGGCTGCTGGTGGGTCCAGCGGAGTGAGGCACCACGCAGATTCAGATTAGACCTCTCCATCCCTGGGGGTTTGCGATCTGCGAAATTGTCGTCACTTTCGAGGGCTGCTGGTGGGTCCAGCGGAGTGAGGCACCACGCAGATTCAGATTAGACCTCGCCGTCCCTGGGGGGCTGCGATCTGCGAAACTGTCGTCACTTTCGAAGGCTGCTGATGGGTCCAGCGGAGTGAGGCACCACGCAGATTCAGATTAGACCTCGCCATCCCTGGAGACGCATTCAGATGAAGCCCAACGACCCCCGACTTGGCGAGGAGCGGTTCCAGACTGGACACATGATCGCCTGGTTCTGGGGCACCGTGGCTCGGTGGATGATGATGCGGGCGAGGAGGGACGCCGCGTCCCTCGGGCGGGTGCTCTACCTCGTCCAGGCAGCCGACAAGTCCTCGCCCTCGCTGCCCGTGGACCTGGCCGCGAAGCTGGTCAACCGCGTCAACCCGGGCGACACGGGCGGCATTCACGGGATGCTGCCGCTGCACGTGGGCATGCGCATACGCCTGCTGGAGCACCTGGACCTCGACAAGGGGCTCGTCAAGGACGCCGAGGGCGAGGTCGTGCACGTGGCCATCAACCCGAAGGATGAGGGCGTGGTGGAGAGAGCGAAGGCCGAGGGAGGTCGGGCGCACCTGCGGTACCTGCGGTACGGCGTGTGGGCGCGCATGGACAAGTACAAGGGTGGCCCCTGCGGAAAGAAGCTCAAGGAGCTCGATGACAGCATCGACGCTGCGAACGCAGCGGGCCTCGTCTTCATCGAGCCACAGAGCTCGAGCCCGTTCGACTTCCGCAAGTACAAGGTCACGCGCACTGGCTTCGTCATCTCCCACGCCGAAGTCCTGACGTCCACTGCCTGCCAGGGCCGCGCCATGCACCGCGGAGTCATTGTTGACGCAGGGTGCAAGGATGCGAACGACCTGGACGCTCTGTGGCTGCACCTCTACGTGGTGCTGTCCAGGGCGACGACGATAGACAACCTACTGATGGTGCGCGACCCCGGCCTTGACTTTCTTGCCCGCGGCCCACCGGCAGACCTTGCGGAGAAACTGCGGAAGTTCAACTCCCGCACTGCAACATGCAGGAAGGAGGCAGAGAAGCTGGCGCGCGAGCTAGGTCTCGATCGCTTCCTGCACTAGATATAAACAGGTATGATCCTGTGGACAGGCAGCAGGCATGCGTTGACCGAGCTCCTGCAACAACGAAGCAGTCTCTTGCTTCCTCCCTCCTCTTTCATCATCGCCGCCCTAGTCCTCCTGTTACCTTATGCGTTCATGGTGCTGCTGCTGCGATGGCTCCTCGCCCCTTCCTACTGGGTTCGTCCTTCTCCTGTCCCTCGTTCCCGCCCCCGCTATTGTTTAACAAGCCTTGAGACATACTCCTCGTCTTATCGATTGCTGTTCTGTGAGTCGTGCAACATTACGCATCCCATGTAGGTCGCACTACACATCGCCGCGCCTGCACTGTCACGGTTCCTGCTAATGTTTCCCTACTCCGCTTGCCACTTGATGCCATTGGGTTGGGTACGTCGCAGGGTATTTTTTTTGGGGGGGGGGCAGAAACGTGTTTTTGATGTTGCAATGTTTGTATCAACGAATGTTGGAAAACATCGCGACGAGAGGGGTGTGCGTCTGCACGTGGGCTACGAGGAGCCTCCCCCCCGGGGCCAAGAGGGCCAAGAGAGAGGAACGAGCAGCACGCCGCGCACGCGCAGAACCACAGCATCCTCCGAGTGCGAAGAGCTCGAACACCTCTTTTTCTCGGCTCGGGCCTGCCGAGGCGACCCAGACATATGAGCGTTTTTTTGCTCGGCGCTTCGATCTGGAAGCCACACCGCACGGTTCGATCTGGACGCCCAGCGCGGGAAGGATCGAGTGAGGACGAGGTGCCGAATCAACGAGTGGCGTCCGAAACCTGGCAAACCTAGGATGGTTAGGTGAGCGTTTCTTTTATTCGGCGTTTCGATCTGGGGCGGAAGTGGGGAAGGGGACGGGGGGGGGGTCTGGCTCGGGACCTCTACTTAAGGCGACTGTTTGCAGCAGTGCGCCCCGTACGGGCAAACTCCACCTGCTCGAAGCAAGCGCCAACAACTGCCAAGATCCACTCCAGGGGGGAGGAGGGAGGGAGGGGGGGGGTTGCGTGCGAGGGCCCGCGCCGATCGGCAAAACGATGAATAAAATTAGCCTGGCGAAGGACCCAACCATATGCAGTTGTGAATACCGCAGTTGTGAATACCATCTTCGCCCGCGTTCCCTATGTGGCCACGGCGTCCCCAAAGCCCGACTTTCTCAGGAACGCGTTCGTGGCCGTCTTCGCGGGCGCCGACGACGACAAGGACCGCGTCCCTCTGACCGAGGAGCAGAAGCAGGAGAGGGCTTTGAGACCCATGAGGGAGGAGGTGGCGTTGCACGTCGACAGGGTGGGGTACGACGCCCAGGCGCGGTTGTTGAAACAGCACAACAATGGGGCCACGATCCTCGTGAGGGGTGTGCCGACATGGCCCGAGGCCGCCATGCGAACCCTGCCACTAGGGCCTTCGGTGGAGCTCCATATGGGGCCACGATCCTCGTGAGGGGTTTGCCGAAATGGCCCGAGGCCGCCATGCGAACCCTGCCACTGGCGCCTTCAGTGGAGCTCCCTATGGGGCCACGATCCTAGTGAGGGGTGTGCCGAAATGGCCCGAGGCCGCCATGCGAACCCTGCCACTGGCGCCTTCGGAGGAGCTCCCTTATGGGTCTACGATCCTCGTGAGGGGTGTGCCGAAATGGCCCGAGGCCGCCATGCGAACCCTGCCACTGGAGCCTTCGGTGGAGCTCCCTATGGGGCCACGATCCTCGTGAGGGGTGTGCCGAAATGGCCCGAGGCCGCCATGCGAACCCTGCCACTAGGGCCTTCGGTGGAGCTCCCTATGGGGCCACGATCCTCGTGAGGGGTGTGCCGAAATGGCCCGAGGCCGCCATGCGATACCTGCCACTGGCGCCTTCGGTGGAGCTCCCTTTATGGGTCCACGGTCCTCGTGAGGGGTGTGCCGAAATGGCCCGAGGCCGCCATGCGAACCCTGCCACTGGCGCCTTCGGTGGAGCTCCCTATGGGGCCACGATCCTCGTGAGGGGTGTGCCGAAATGGCCCGAGGCCGCCATGCGAACCCTGCCATGGCGCCTTCGCGCCTTTCGGTGGAGCTTCCCTTAGGGAAAACGGGTCTACGATCGTCCGTGAGGGGTGTGCCGAAATGGCCCGAGGCCGCCTTGCGAACCATGCCACTGGCGCCTTCGGCGGGGCTCCCTATGGGGCCACGATCCTCGTGAGGGGTGTGCCGAAATGGCCTGAGGCCGCCATGCGAACCCTGCCACTGGGCCTTCGGTGGAGCTCCCTATGGGGCCACGATCCTCGTGAGGGGTGTGCCGAAATGGCCCGAGGCCGCCATGCGAACCCTGCCACTGGGGCCTTCGGTGGAGCTCCCTATGGGGCTACGAAGCGCTGTGCTGGGTGGGTGAAACGCAAGGAGGAGGGGGAGGAGAGGAGAGGAGACGCGGGCCACCGTCTCTTCAAAACGAGGACCCAACACCACAGGATGGTTGGGAAAAAACGATCACCGAAAACTTTGGTTTTGGTTTGCAATCCCTGGGCCGCGAACCCCTCCCCTCGGGGGGCCAGGGTTGTGGATGCCACGACAGTGGACACCCTAACAGTCCTATCCTTGAGTTGAAGATGTGTTTTCAATGTCGGACACATGTTATACACATGTTTGAAACATGCTGCTTTTTTTACATGGTCAAAACATGTTTATCACACGTTGCAGACATATGCAACGTATTTGGCAACATGCCTCCTCTTCATTTGATCGCCCCCCACAAGGCTAGGGGGCGTAGCATCCTGCCACGCATCCGCGCTCGCTGCCCCCCCCCGGGGGCCACTCCGCCCTCTTCCCGGGAGGCCACCCCTCGCGCGCCGCCCCCCTCTGCCTTCTCCTGGTTCCCGGGTGCCCAGCGCCCCTGGGACCAGGATGATGCCATGAGAAGCAAGGAGGAATGGCAGGAGGAATGGCAAGAGAAATGGCAAGAGAAGCAGGAAATGGCAAGGACCAAAAGGAGGAATGGCAGGAGAAGCAAGGAGGAATGGCAGGAGGAGTGCGACGACACGGAATTAGGGGAACGAAGGATGACGTAAACATAAAAGCTCGGAGGTCCACGCGGGCTTCTCGGACCCGCGTTGGGGCCCCCTGGCGGCGCCTCCAGCGCCGCCCCTGGCGCGCTCCGCGCGCCAGGGTAGGGGGTCCAGCGCCGATCCGAGAAATCCTCGCGGATCTCCCAGTTTTCTTGTTTATGCCATGATTCGTTGCCCTGAGGAAGAGGATGACGAGAGGAGGATGATGAAGACAGAGAGAGAGAGAGAGAGAGAGAGGGAGGGAGGGAGGGAGGATGGAGTTGTGGATGCCGTGACAGTGGACACTCTAACAATCCTACCATTGAATTCAACATGTGCTTGAATGTGTAAATCATGTTCTAAACATGTTTCAGACATGCTCGTTTTTGTACATATGTTGAACCTGTTTGAAACATCCTGTAGACATCTGGAAATCATTCGGCAGCGCGCTTCCCCTCCATTAACCGACTTCCACAGGGACTCGTTGCCCCGAGGAAGAGGATGACGAGAGGAGGAGGAGGAGGACGAGAGAGAGAGAGAGATAAAGAGGAGGTGGAGGAGGGAGGGAGGATGGAAGGGTGGAGGAACAGGAGAAGGCCATCCAAGGCCGTCGGCGGGAACTCTCTCTCTCTCTCTATATATATATATATATTTATATATATGTATATCCCCCGCACCTCGCCACCCCCCCGGGCGCCGCGCGCGGTCGCCCCTGGGGGCGCCGGCCTCGGCGCGCTGGCCGCGATCGGTCTGCGCGCGTGCCACGAGGAGGCGAGCCTTTTCGGACGCCCGAAGTGGGTACGGGGCAGTTTTTAATACATGGGAATTTTAAAAATATATAGGATTTGAACTAATAGTTAATGTGCGAATGCATTTATGCATGATCCCATCGTTTTTTTTATACTGAATCCCTGCATGTTCATACATGATCCGCACGCGGAACATGTATTCAAAACGGCACTGTACGGAAGGAATGGGTACCATGCCCAACAGCAAATGTTGTCCCAAGCCAACAGCGGCCGCTGTTGGGCAGGCGGCCTTCTGTCTCGAATGGGCACAGGCCGCGGCGACACCGACAGCGAGCCCTGTTCAAAATGAACAGGAACTGCTGTTGGGCATCGTGCCCATTCTTTCCGTACCCGTTCCGCTCGTGCCGAGCATTCGGCGGTGGACAAACCTCCCGTTGGTGCAGTGCGGGTGCGGCCGCAAGAAACCCTCGCAAGCAAGCCAACCCTGCGAGCCCGTGCGCGAGCTGCACCTGAGGGAAAAAAACCGGAGCACCCTGAACGCAGCAGCTCCTTCAACGACTGCGGGAAGTCACCGCGCAGCGCGAGGAGCGAAGAAACCCAGGATACCCTGACGAAAAGCACATAGTTTCTTGATGCGCGCCCCCACTGTAACCCACCCTTTAGTGAAAACGGCCTAGGACCGAAACCGACGGACCTGGACCCGCAGCAATAACGGCCGCGACGTCCTCTCGCGAACCGAAGACGGCCAATTCGCTCATCGGCGTGCCAGGGCAGGAGGTCTGTCAACCTCCGAAACATTCGAGAGAGGGTGGTCATCCACACGTTGTCGAACTACAAACCAGGCATCTACAACATTGACTACGCGACTTACCCAACCCCGGTGGCGACCTACCGACAAGTATGCTGAGGCCACCCGCGCAAAGAGGAAGCCGAACAGAGGCAACTCTGAAGATGACGGGCTACCTCTTCCGACACGGGCGACAACAACACCTCGACGACATCATAACCATCGCTGCGACCGCATTCATGATGGCGTCCACTACAGGACGGGACGAGCTGCGTAACATGCAGCCCGAGGACGAGCTGCGTAACTAACAGCCCGAGCACGAGAACCAAACACCACCAGTACGACACCAAGCACGCTACCAAGATCGACGGCAAATACGACAACGAGAGCGGCAGCTTGAACACCACCGCGGCCAGCTTCAAGCCGAGCCAGACCACGATCGTCCCCCCAGGCGAGAAAGGACAGTGCTGGTGCGATCTGGTGCTTCCTTTCTCGGATGCTGGAGCCAGCGTGACCAGCTGCAGCGGTCCCCTGCGCAGATACGACTTCAGTGCTACGGCGACCCCCTGGACGACGATTTCTGCCAGGCCTGCTGGGACTGCGACTCCCTGTGCAACTGCGCCGCCAGGGACCGCTGGTACGAGTCCAGGAAGGCCCAGCTTCAAGAAAGGCAGAGGAGGCCCGGGAGGCTCTGCCCGGGAGGCAGAGGGAGGCGGGAGGGAGGGAGGGAGGGAGGGAGGGAGGGAGGGAGGGAGGGAGGGAGGAGGAGGAGGAGGAGGAGGAGGAGGAGGAGGGAGGAGGAGGAGGAAGGAGGAGGAGGAGGCCAGCGGAGCTTCAGCAGCCCCCCCGCTGAGCTGCGGGGGCCACAGGCTGTGCCGCGAGCGGCCGCGCGCAGCGCTCCGGAGTGCCACCAGCCAGGCTGTCAGGGCCACCTGCTGAGCCACGAAACGCAGCAGCTGAGCCACGGGGAGGAGGAGGAGGAGGAGGAGGAGGAGGAGGAGGAGGAGGAGGAGGACCTTTCGGTGAGCCACGAGGGCCACACGCTGTGCTGCGAGGTCCGCCTGCAGCATTACGACAGGCACCCGCCGAGCCACCAACACCACGAGCTCAGCTACCAGAGCCGCTGGCAGGACTACGGTGGCCAGCTGAGCTTCGAGGTCCGCAAGCTGTGATACGGGGACCACGAGCTGAACGACGAGGGCCACCAGCAAGGCTACAAAAGGCCACAAGCTGAGCTACGTGGAAGACGTGCAGGGCAACGAGGGCCTCCAGCAGAGCTTCCAGCGCCGCTTGCTGAACTACAAGGTCCACGTGCTGACTATAGAGCCCACGGCACAACTACGAAGACCACCAACCGCACCACGGGAGCAACAAGCCGAGCTACGAGAGCAGCGAGCAGGACCCCTAGAGCCACTGGCTGAGCTACGAGGGCCATGAGAGGACGAGGAGAGCGACGCGCAGGACGAGCCCATCTGCATCATGTACCTCGGGCTGGGGGGGGGGGCTGGACTTTCTCAGGGCCATGATCGCTGAGGGGGAGGCGATCAGAGATGCCTTCGCCATCAGGGCCATATCCCACAGCACGAACCCCGAGTACAACCAACCCCAGGACACGATGGTGCCCATGGACATGAGCGCTCGTCGCGACGATGACGGGGACGCGATGGTCCGCGAGCTGGGCCCCCCGGGAGCCATCAGAGCGCTCTTGCTCGCCCGCGACCACTACGGGGGGTACCATAACTGGGTACCTATGGGCCGCGGCCCATGCCTATCCCCGCCGCGGAGCTTCTACGACGACAGGAGGGAGACGAGAGCGACGACGATGACAACGAGAACGACGTGGAGCTCGAGGAACGTCGCGAGAAGGACAGCACCTGCTCACGACCTGGCAAGCGACGACTCCGGGGAGTCATGGCGAGACCCGACTACCTGAAACCAGAGAATATCATGGACATGCAGGTATATCGACCACACAATATGCTACGTCTGTCCACTAATTAGCGCTGTAGGCATCATCATTGCCATAGTGTGCATTACCGAACAAGTTGTTTTGATTCGCGGGTCGAGAGCGCACCTCTTCCGGTCGAAGCTCAGCGGGCCGCGCGAAGCTTGAATTAACCATTGAGGGGGAGGACAAGGGGGGGCGCAGCCTCAGAACGAGGCCGGGAGGAGGCAAAGCCTCGGGATCAGGTGGTGCCGTGGCGCATTACCGAACAATTGATCTGTGTATTACGCTACCGGCAAGGCACTACATCTGCGGTCTACACCGCACCTGCAGTGGAGTGGCCCCGCCGCTCCGCCCATCTCCCCTCCTCCCCCTCCGAGGCCTCTGAGGGTATTCGCTGGCCATCGCTCGGACGTCCATTCTCTGTGTTTTTTTCTGTTTCGTGCGTGGCTTCTTCGCCAAGTGATCAAGGATGCTCCTCGATGGTCCTCGCCGAAGGAAAAATGCACACGTCCGAGCGATGCCAACTTCGTGAGTGCTGGTGACCCTTCCCTCCTTCCTCCCCCTTTCTGGAGGGAGGCGGGCCCTCCCCGCCCCCGGCCGCGCCCGCGTGCGTCGGGCGCGGGGCGCGCGCTGTGGGTGACGCGCTCAGCGGCTGCGCGGAGAGAGAGAGAGAGAGAGAGAGAGAGAGAGGGGATGCCAACTGGCAGCTGCAGCTGCAGCAGCCCCTCGGCTGCGTGCTGCAGCGGCACGCCGCGGACGCGCCCCTCGCGGCCACGCGCAGGCGCGGCCTCGGCGAGCTGCCGCCACGCTCGCACAGGCGCAGCCCGGGGCCGCGGCGCCGCTGGACGCGCCCGCTGCTGCTGAGAGCCCGACTGCGGGCCGCAGAGCACGCCGCTGCCGACTCCGCGGGCGATGCCCAAGCTGCGCGCACGCGGCCACCGAGCTGACCCAGCCTGCTGGGCTGGCGGCGGCCCAGCGCCGAATGAACCGACGGCAGGGCGCGGGCAAGGCGGCGCCGCGGCTGCCGCGCGGCACGGGGGCGGCGCTGGCCCGCCCGGGGCTGGCGGCGCTGCGCTGGCAAGCTGCTGTGCGGGGTGCCGGCCGCCGCCCTGGGCCGCCTCGGAGGCCGCGCGGGCCGGCGCTGCGCTGCCGCCCTGGGAGGCGCCGCTGGGCGACGCGGGCGAGCACCGGGTGCCCGGCAGCGCTGGCAAGAGGCCTTGACCGGCGCACGCCCTTCCCCTAGGAGCGGCCGCCGTTTGCGCGTCGCTCTCGGGGGAACCGTCCCTTGTGAGGGGCGGTGCGGGTGAACACGTGTCTGCCAGAGGAGAAGGAGAAAGAGGAGGGGGAGGAGGAGGAGGAGGAGGAGGAGGAGGAGGAGGAGGAAGAGGAGGAGGAGGAGGAGGAGGAGGAGGAGGGGAGGGGAGGAGGAGGAGGAGGAGTGGAGTAGGAGGAGGAGCGAGGAGGAGGAGTAGGAGTAGAGGAGGGGGAGGGGGAAGGGAGGAGAGGGCGAGGAGGAGGGAGGGCGAGGAAGAGGGCGAGGAGGATGTGAGGAGGAGGAGGGAAAGGAGAAGGAGGGCGAGAAGGAGGAGGGGGAGGAGGAGGAAGAGGAGGAGGATGATGGAGGAGGATGAGTGGGAGGGAGGAGGGGGACGAAGGAGGGTGTGGAGGAGGAGGGAAATAATAAGGAAAGGGAGGATGATGATGAGGAGGAGGAGGAGATGGAGAAATAGATGGAGGAAGATATTGAGGAGGAGGAAGAAGAGGATGAGGAGGAAGAGGATGAGAAGGAGGATAACAAAAAAGATGATGAGGAGGCGGAGGGAGAAGGAGGATGAGGGAGGAGGAGGAGGAGGTGGTGAAAGAAGAGAGGGAGGAGGTGGAAGAAGGAAGGGAGGATGGAGGAGGATGGAGGAGGATAGAGGAGGAGGAGGAGGAGGAGGAGGAGGAGGAGGAGGAGGAGGAGGAGGCTTGTCCTGGAACCAGGCACCGACCCACGGTTGCTCTTGCTACGCGTTGTACGGCAACAAGACCGCCGATCACCTCGCCAGAGACGGCGCCTCCTTGCAGGAGCAGCCAGTGGCCCTCCGCGGCTGGCACTCGACTGCTAGGCAAGGTATCTGTCTTGTCTGGAAGTCTATAGGTCTCATGCTGGGGAAAGTGTCTCGGGGTGGGCTCACGGATGCGGAGCGATGCAAGGCCAAGCCCAAGTCCCCCCGGTGATGCTCCCCAGCTCGAATTAGTTGCAGACCCCAGCGGACACACGATCCTCAGGGAAGGCGGATCTGATCGTTGTGCGTTTTGTGGCGAGCGGGCCCAGTCCTGGGGGGGCCTCGCCGTTTTACCCCTGGCCCAGGGATCCCCAAGATCGCCGCTTCGGCACACCCCTCTCACGTGGTCTGGATGGGCTCGGGACCGTCTGGGAGGGTGGTGTGGTGTCAGAAGTGTGCGGCGTTCGGGGTGATCCGATCTCGATTCGCGAAAGAGCGGTGCACTGAACATCCTCGGAACGTGGCAGCGGAGAGGTCGCTAGCTAATTATGTTATTAGCGCGCAAAGACCCAAGTTCGAGGAGTGTGTTTGGCCGCAATATTCGAGTCCAGATCGGGATATAGTCCCACCAGCCCTTTGGGCGTGAGTGGTTTAGAGAGCCCCCTCTGTCCTCAACCCCCCCACCCCCCTTCTTCCCCTTCGGGGAGGGGTTTACCCCTCCCCCTACCCCCTCCCCCTGGGCCTGGACAGGGAGTCCCGCGGGTGGTCAGGGGGGTCTTTTTCGACGCCTGGGAGGGCCAAAAAACTACGACCCTCACGAGGATTCTGGCCCCGACGGGGGGGCGCTCTTGTAGCCCCCTCCTTTTCTGTGAAGCAAAAATCATTGATTTTACTACGGTTTTGGGCCCATTTTGGCCTTCTGAGGGGGCCGCGCTTATCTTCCCTCCTAGCAACATCATTGATTTTACGAAGGTTTTGGGCTCATTTTGTCCTTCTCAGGGGGCAGCGCTCATTGCAGCGCTCATTTGCGCTTCTGAGGAGGTCGCCAGAAGCCCCAAGATGGCCCCAAGAGGCCCCCAGGAGGCTCCCAAGAGGCCTCCAAGAGGCCCCCAAGAGGCCCCCAAGAGGCACCCCAAGAGGCCCCCAAGAGGCCCCCAAGAGGCCCCCAAGAGGCCCCAAGAGAGGCCCCAAGAGGCCCCCAAGAGGCCCCCAAGAGGCCCCCAAGAGGCCCCCAAGAGGCCCCAAGAGGCTCCAAGAGGCCCCCAAGAGGCCCACACGAGGAGCCCAACGAGTCACACCAGGACGAGGGGCCCGAACAACGACTCACACCCGAAGAGCCCGAAACGACTCAAACCACAAGGAGGGGCCCGAACGATCAACCCAGGACGAGGCGCCCGAACGCTCACACCACGAGGAGCCCGAACGACTCACACACGACGCGCGCCCCGAACGACTCACACCACGAGGAGCCCGAACGAGTCACACCAGGAGGAGGGGCCCGAACGACTCACACCAGGATGAGGGGCCCGAACAACTCACACCACGAGAAGCCCGAACGACTCACACCAGGACGAAGAGCCCGAACGACTCACACCACGAAGAGCCCGAACGACTCACACCAGGAAGAAGGGCCCGAACGACTCACACCAGGACGAGAAACCCCAAACGACTCAAATCACGAGGAGCGCTTTCTCTCCCTCCTCCTCCGCCTCGTCCTTCTCCCGCTCCCCCCCACAAGGAGGATTCGCAAGGAGGCGGGAGGAAGGAGGGACAGGGGAGATATACGGAGCCCAGCGGACACACGCCTGAAAAACACAACTGTCGACATGCTTCGCGAGAGCTGCTGCTGTGACATGGGCTGGTGGGGATACGCGAAGCGTAAAGAATTTTCTTTCCCTGTTTTGCTTGGTTTTCTGCACATCCATGCGGGGGACTGTGGCTGCGTTCATATGTGTTCAACAAGAGGAGGAAGAGGAGGAGGAGGAGAAGGAGGAGGAGAAGCAGGAGGGGGAGGAGGAGGAGGACGCGGAGGAGGGGGAGGGGAGGAGAGCGAGGGGGAGGGGGGGAGAGGGAGGGGGGAGGGGGAGGGGGGAGGGGAGGAGGAGGAGGAGGAGGAGGAGGGGAGGAGGAGGAGGAGGAGGAGGAGGAGGAGGAGGAGGAGAGGAGGTAGGAGGAGGAGGAGGAGGAGGAGGAGGAGGCGGAGGGAGGAGGAGGAGGGAGGGGAGGAGGGGAGGAGGAGGGGAGGAGGAGGAGGAGGAGGGGAGGAGGAGGAGGAGGAGGAGGAGGAGGAGGAGGAGGAGGAGGAGGAGGAGGAGGAGGAGGGAGGAGGTAGGAGAGGAGGAGGAGGAGGAGGAGGAGGAGGAGGAGGAGGGGGAGGAGGAGGAGGAGGAGGAGGAGGAGGGAGAGGAGAGGAGGAGGAGGAGGAGGAGAGGAGGAGGAGGAGGAGGGGGGGGGAGGAGGACAAAAAGGAGAGGAGGAGGAGGAGGAGGGGAGGAGGAGGAGGAGGAGGAGGAGGAGGGAGGAGGAGGAGGAGGAGGAGGGAGGGAGGAGGAGGATGAGGAGGAGGAGAGGAGGAGGAGGAGGAGAGAGGAGGAGGAGGAGGAGGAGGAGGAGGAGGAGGAGGAGGAGGCGGAGGGAGGAGGAGAGGAGGAGGAGGAGGAGGAGGAGGAGGAGGAGGAGGAGGAGGAGGAGGAGGAGGAGGAGGAGGAGGAGGAGGAGGAGAGGAGGCGCGCACCAAAGGCCCACCCGTCCGACCCGCCTCCACCGGCGGCAGCCCGGGCTCGGGCGGCTGCCACGAGCCCGCCGGCTCCTGGCCCTCCTCCTCGTGGTCCTCGGAGGCCTGCCGCCGCCGGCCGTGGGGGGGGGGTCTTCGAGGATCCTCGTCGAGGTCCTCCTCCTCGTCGTTGCTCTCTTCCTCCGCCTCCTCCTCCTCCTCCTCCTCCTCCTCCTCCTCCTCGCGGACCTCCTCCTCCTCCTCCTCCTCCTCTCCTCCTCCTCCACTCGGAGGTCCCTCATCGTGGTCCTCCTTCTCTAGGTCCCCCTCCGCGTGATCCCCCTTCTCGTGCGGCCCTTCTTCCTCGCGGGCCGCCGCCTCCTCATCTCCTCCTCCTCCTCCTCCTCCTCTCCTCCTCCTCCTCGTGGTCCTCCTCTTCGTGGTCCTCCTCCTCCTCCTCCTCCTCCTCCTCCTCCTCTTCCTTCTCGTGGTCCTCCTCCTCCTGTTCCCCCTTCACCGCGGGGGGCGGGGGCCCTCCGCCTCGTGGCGGCCGCGAAGGAGGGGACCCACTGGGCCCAACCTCTCCCCAGCTCTCTGGTGATATGGCTTTGTCAACCCTTGTGATTTTTTTTGGTACGGGAGTAGCTGTCTTAGAAGAAGGAGAAGAAGACGAAGAAGAAGAAATGCCATGAACATGAACCTTCTGCGCTCCGCGCGGACTTCTTGGACCTGCGCTGGGCCCCTCTCCCTGGTGCGCGGAGCGCGCCAAGGGCGGCGCCGGAGGCGCCGCCTGGGCGTGTTTTTCTTCGATGTATGGGATGCAGAGAGACACAGAAAGCAAGTACAGTCGGCCTTGATTGGACAGGACACGCGAGAGGACACGAGACCCTTCCGAAGGCCACATCGCCACGGGGGACGTAGGAGGCATGAGCCGCGAGGCACAGGACACGAGGGCACCTGAGGGCGCCCTTGATCTGGCTGGGTCGACCTACTAATCAGGGCCCGTGGTAGGGGGACCCGTGCTAAGAGGAGGAGGGGGGAGGAGGAGGGGGAGGAGGAGGAGGAGGAGGAGGAGGAGGAGGAGGAGGAGGAGGAGGAGGAGGAGGAGGAGGAGGAGGAGGAAAGAGCGCGCGTTCTCTTTCCTTTCACGCGGGGGCTCGTGCGCGCCCGCGGCCGGCGCGCCAAGGAACTCTCGAGGGCCCCGCGGGGGCCCCCAGCGCAGCGGCAGAGCAGGGGAGCGCGAGACCGAGGCTTACGTCGGGCCTGTCCCCCCTGCAAGGGGATTTTCGGCGAACAGTGGGAAAATAGGTCAAACCTACCCCTAAAATGCTCCAAAATGGTCAACCAATCGTCCCCAGGCTATTTTTAGACTATTTTGGGCGAACAGTGAAAAAATAGGTCAAACCTACCCCTAACATGCTCCAACATAATGGTCAACCAATCGTCCCCAGGCTATTTCTGGACTATTTTGGAATAGTCCCCCCCTGTCGAGGGCCAGGCCCGACTGAAACCGAGGCGCAGGAGGTGAGGCCGAAATATGTATGACAACCACTCGGGAGCGGCCAAGAGGGGGGTGTCCAAGAGGGGGGGGTGCAAATCATGACCGGCGGCAGGTGCGCGGCCCAGCGGGGGGGGCAGGGACGTAATGAAGTAAGAAGAGGCGCCATGAGATCTTGGGAGATATCATGGCCTCCGCCATGATATCCACCCCCCCCCTAGTCATCACCCCCCTCTTTTCCGCTCCCGAACCACAACCCCGGCTTTGTTCTTCTCCATCCCGGCCTCTGCTTCAGGCCCGCTCTCGGGCCCCCAGGCGAGGTGCGGGGCAGAGGCCGCCCGCGGGAAGTTGAGAACGAAGGCGCGCCGTCGGATGCCCAGGTCGGGCGGGCGACGCGTGGCAACGCGTCGAAACAGCGAGACCCTGGCAACCCTCGGCGTCCAGGTGCCCTTGCCGGACCACGCGGCTGCGGAGCGCGGGACACTCCTCGCACTCGCGACGCCGCCCTGGACAAAGGCGCCCCTGAGAACCAGCCCGCGGCGCGCGACACGCGATCCTCCTCCCGCCCCCGCGGGCGACTCGAGGAGCGGTCACCAGTGGACAGGCCTGGCCAAGATCGGCGCTGGTGCGTCGCTGGCGGCGTCCTCTGGCCAATGGGGGGGGGGCGCGCACAGGATTGCAGTGCCAGGTCGAATGCGATTGGCGGCCTCCGTCCGTCTGCGCGGGGTCTCCCGCAAATGCGGGAAGGGGGCGCGAAAAACACTCTCAATGACACGCCGCCGTGGCAAGCCCCGCAGCACGATCCTGCGGAAACAGCGCCAGACTTTGGTAGGACGGAACCGAAGGAGTAACACGCCGACTGGACAACGGCGGCTGCGTGTCTTTGATAAGGTCGAGCGTTTTTCTCCATTTCTCAGGTGGCTGGGGAAGGAGGGGGCTGGGGTTAGGTCTGGCATGTCCCCCTGCAAGCGGATTTTGTGAGGAACAAAAAGAAAGAAAAACTGGTAGAAACATCGTCTCCATACACTTTTTGACTATTTTGAAAACCCATTCCTCCTGTAGAGGGACATGCCCGCCTTGAGTCTTGGGGGTGCGGCCCGGTCTTGGGCTGCGCCCCTACGCCAGGTCTCACACCGAAGAGAGCGATCGAGCGACAGGGTGCATTAGGGGAGGGGCGGAGGAAGGGAGAGCCAGGAGGAGGAGGAGGAGGACGACGACGAGCAAGAGGATGACGCACAGGTTCGGGAAGAACCGCAAGAGGATGACAATGACTGCGAAAGGGGGGGGGGAACGTGGGAGGGGGAGGAGGCGAAGGTGGAAGAAGATGGGGGACAAGAGAAAGCAGACTGAAAGATGAGACAGGTTATCATGGTGCTGCAAACGGCGCCTACGATGACGATGGTGACTGATGACGAATGATGGTAGTGATGGTGTTGACGATGATGGTGCTGATGATGGTGCTGATGCGGATGATGATGAAAATGATGACAATGATGATGCGGATGATGATGATGATGTGGCAAAGGTGGTGCGGATGCCACGGCAGATGCTCGGCCAGGCCGGGTCTCACGCGCAAGCGGCGCACCGTCGCCGGCAGCTCACTTCCTGTTCCCGCCCGCTGTGCACTGCTTCGCGAACGCACAGCCTTCAGGCATGAGCCCCTTCTTGATCCTCGCAAAAAACCGCTTGCCTTGCCAGCCTGCTTGATCGGCGTCGCGAACGGCAGCCCGGTCCTCCATCGTCTCCATCGCGACAACCCCGCAATTCGTGCAATAGTGCACCTTCATGGTCCCGTCGAGCTCCCTCCTGTGCGTCGGGTCTGCCGACTGGTTGCCGATGTGGGCTTATGGCGCCGCTAGTTCTTCCAACAGCGAGGCACTCGAAGGCGCTGCCTCCAAGCACTCACCTTTCAACCACTCCGCGGCGCTCATCATCGGCACCCGCGAACTGCGCTTCCTATACTTCCAGCGCCTCCAGCTCAAATCCTCCGTGATGTTCCGCCGCGTCTCCGCCAACAGCTTCTCCAACCGCTTCGCCTGGATCTTAGCCTACCGCTTGGCCAGTCTTGATGGAGGCTGGGCCTGCGGCGGCTCCGCCTCGGCCGCCGCCGCGGCCGCGGCGGACAGTCGCTGGGGCCCTCTTCCCGATCTGCGCCGCGATGCCTGCTGACCACCCCGGGGCGCGAGCCTGCGCCGACGACGCCTGCGCCTGCCCCGCGATGTCCGCCGCGAAGCTGTCCGCCAAGTTGTTGCCCGCGTAGTTGAGCACGCAAGTGTCCGAGCTGATCCTCTCCGCCTCCGACATGTGGCTCTAGACCTTGATGATTTCCACTTGCCTGCCCGCGATCTCCTGCGGCGCTATCCCCCGCAACTCCTAGCGCCTCCTCGGTGCCTTGGCCGCGTTCGCCTTGGGCGCGCTTCGCGCCGCGCAGCTGGGGCCCCCGACGTGCCCGATCCGCTGGGCGACCTTCGCATGGATGAGCAACTCCTTCTCGCAACCGCGGGTTAGAAACGGTTGACGCTCTGCCGCCGGCCCGCGAGCCTGCCCCCCCCAAAAAAAACACACACAGCCGCGGACATGGGCCCCGCGCCCTCGGCCCCCAGCGCGAGCCAGCCCCAGGCGATGCGACGTGGCCGCGGACCCTGCGCATGCCCACCCCCTGACGCATCGCCTGCAGCGAAATCGCCGCGCCTCCTTGTCCGCGTCGCCGAACTCGCCGAACTGCCCCCGATGCTCTTCTCCAGGTTCAGGTGGCGGCGATATCTGCGTCCAATTTGCGCGCAGAATGCCGCACAGCCAAAGGCGCGGTTGGGCTTCCACCACTTCGAGCGCCCTCTCTGCAAAGCCCTTGGGCTTCTCGCGCTCCTCGATGATGTCGTTGCGCTTGCGCGTCCAACTCTCGCGAGCTCGCGTTTCCTCTTCTCCGCCGCACCTCGGGCGCGAGGCGTCGTCGATCTCGATGCCCAGGTCCGCGGCCCGCTCCCTTGGCCCCGTTCCTGCCAAGTTGGCTCTTAACGCGCCTGCAGCTTCGTGCTTGCCCTCGCCCTTGAGCTTGCGCAGCCCCGCTCTTGCCGACTGCAGGTCCGCCCCGTGCTCCGGGCCCGAGCCCGCGCGGCGCTTCGCCGCGGACTCCCGCTGCTCGCGCTGGACGGCGCTGCCCATCACCATCCGCTAATCGCTCGCGCTCACCTCGCCGTCTAGTGGCGCCGCGCCCTCGCCTCCGAAGATTTCGCCATCGCCCGCCCCCCAGTGCCACCGCCTGTGGGGCTTCAGCCCCAGGTCGAGCAGAGCGCGCGCCATCGCCCCGCGGCGCCTGCGACGCCTCTCCACCTGTCCTTCGCCTTCTTCGCGATGACTGCCGCAGCCGCCCTTGGCCAAATAAGCTTGGCCTTCTTCCTTCTCTTCTCGTCGCTGATGATGCGCGTCCGCGAGTCTGGCAGCGCGAACGCCGCTCCGTGTCCGGCCCCCCCTTCCCCGGCCCCATCTGCGCGGGCCCCGGGCCTCGGCGCGACGACACCTGCCAGCCTGCGCCTCCACTTGAGCCCGCCGAAGGTGCCATTCCGAACGCCTTGCGCGACTGGGCCGCTCGCGGAATCGCTCCGCGATGAACCGCAGCGCGCGCCCCTCTTACTGCTCTGCGGCCGCTCTCCAGCATCTTGGTGACCCTCTCCACTTGGCGGTCAGCGCGGGCTTCCCGCTCCAGCCGCGGGGGGCGCAGCAGTTGAGGGGGGGCCCACCTGACGGCGCACCCCCGGACTTCCCCTTGGCCCTGACGCGCACGCCGCCCAGAGACATCCTCCTCCCCCGACCCGCGGAGCCACGACCGCGGGCCCTCGGGCGGCGATGGTTACGGGCCCAGCCCGACGCCCCGGAGGGCGGGCAGCGTCCCATACCCACCGCACGCCTCGAGGCCCCGCGGCGCGGCACCGCGGCGGCGGCCTTGGACGTGTCCAGGCGGAAAGAGGGTGAGCGAGGAGAGGGGGAGGGGGGCGCGCATCTTTTAGTGGCAAAGTCAAGGGGGAGGTGCCGCGACACAATCACGCCACGGGGCACCGAATCACATGGTCGAGTCCCCGAAATACGCAGGCCGGCCCGCCCCCCCTCGGGGCGGGCGCGCGGTGTTTGAACCGTCGCACGGGACGCACTGGCCCTCGGCGCGGAGAGCCGGCGGGACCAAGGACGTGCCCGGTCCACAAGCCGGCCGCCGGCGCGGGCACGCTGGCCCTGCATGACCGGCCCGAGCCGCCCTGGGCCGTCTGGCCTGGGGCAGCACGGCATGCCTTGCTTGGCGTGCGCAGCTGAGGGCGCACTGGCTCCTCGTTACTGTATGCGCACAGCGACAGCGCGCCGGCCGGGACGCACTGGTATCCCGCCGACCGCGCGCCGCGGGCCCACGGAGCATCCGCGAGGTGCCGCCGGCGGGACCGAGGACATGCTCGTTCCACCTGCCGGCCGCCCCCGCGGGCCGAAAGGCCAGCTTAGATTACTCACGGCCGCCCTGGGTTAAATGCCTGGGGCGCACCGCGGGCCCACGGACCGTCCGCGACGTGCCGCCGGCGGGGCCGAGAACGTGCTCGGTCCGCTTGCCGGCCGCCGACGCGGGCCGAAAGGCCAGGCCTGGATTGCCCTGTGCCGCCCGGGTGCCAGCCTTGGGTGGGCCGCCCAGGCCTTGTAGACTTGGGGTGGCTCTTCCTGGGGTCCGACTCCGCGAATTCCCGATGCTTTGCTGTCACCGTTTGCCGCTAACAGGGGGGGTGAGCCGCCCTGGAATGGCGCGGGCGGGCGGGCCTCAAATTCCAAGGGCCCCCCCCCCACGCGGCCCTCGGCGCGGCTTAGGAGACAGACGGCTTTCGGGTCGTGTTAGTTTAGGCTCACCCCCCCCCCACGCGCCCCCCGCGGCCAGCCACGCGCGCCCAGCCCGACCCAACCCAAAGCCGGGGCAAGCGAAACCAGCCGCGGGGGGCGCAGTGGAGGGGGGGTCCACCTGACGGCGCACCCCCTGACTTCCCCTTGACCCTGACGCACACGCCGCCCAGAGACATCCTCCTCCCCCGACCCGCGGAGCCACGACCGCGGGCCCTCGGGCGGCGATGGTTACGGGCCCAGCCCGACACCCCGGAGGGCGGGCAGCGTCCCATACCCACCGCGCGCCTCGAGGCCCCGCGGCGCGGTACCGCGGCGGCGGCCTTGGACGTGTCCAGGCGGAAAGAGGGTGGGCGAGGAGAGGGGAGGGGGGCGCGCATCTTTTAGTGGCAAAGTCAAGGGGGAGGTGCCGCGACACAATCACGCCACGGGGCACCGAATCACATGGTCGAGTCCCCGAAATACGCAGGCCGGCCCGCCCCCCCACAGGTAGTGTGAGGGCCGCCTGCCACCTGTAGTGTTGGCCGTTACACTCTAACTACCCCTGACTCGCCCTGCCCCGCGTGTCGCGGGCTTCTGCCGTTGGGGGGCGTGCGCCGCAACCGCTCGGTCCCGGGGCGGAGACAAGCGAACCGGGGACGGCGGGGGACGGGGGCAACCCCTCTTTGCGTTGGTTGCAGCGAACGCCCCCCCCGTATGTAGCCTCTAGCGCCTCTAGGGTGCTCGCCGTGCTGGGCGTCGGCGCGGTCCTGCCAGGCGCGGCGCTGCGGCGGCTGCTCCAGCGAGCCAGCCGGGGGGGGGCGCCAGCTAGCGGCGCGCGTCGGCGAGCCGCGACAGCGCGGTAGGGCCCGCGCGCGCGACGTCCAGGCCGAGCTTGCGCAGCGGGGCAGAGCGGACCCGCTCCTTTATGCCGTCGATGGGGACCGCGTAGAAGCCAACGACGACGTCGTTCGCGTCCAGCTTCGCGGTCTCTGGGGTGGGCACGGACTGCAGCCAGTCGATGGTCGCAGAGCCTCGGCTGCCAACTCCTCGAACGATGCAGGCCGCGTTGCAACGCGCGGCCCCTGGCGGCGCTCGCGGCGGCGTTCCCTGGCGCAGGGCCACGGCAGTGGCGCCGTGGGCGCGGGCGCGCGGCCGCGCTGCAACGCACAAGAGGCGCAGCAGCTCAGTGTGGTACTGCGTCGCGGCAGCCACGACGCCGGCGCGGCGGGTGCGGAGCCACCCGAGCGTGACCTGCTTGTCATCCGAGTCGAACGTGATCGCGCCCAGGAGCGCCGCGAGGGTGCCTGCGTCCACGGAGCCCAAGCGCAGCGCGGTCAGGGCACGGCGTCGCCGGTCGTTGTGCGCCCAGTCCTCCTTGGCGGCCGCCGCGGCAGCTGCCCGAGCCCCGGCGTCCATGCGGAACGAGGCGGGGAAACGCGGCTCTGCCGCGCTGAGGCTGTAGCGCCGGGACAGTGCCGCTGCCTCGGCCTGCTTCTCCGGTTCTCCAGGTCGCGAGAAAGCGTCCGCGGGGTTGCTCTCGGACGCGACCCATTCGATCCACAATTCTACGCCGAGGACTCCCAGCAGGAGCCATATCGCTCCGACGATGTCCTTGCTGTGATCGTCGTTGGCGGCGCCGCTGAGGATGTTTTCAAGCGCGGGCGCGTTGTCCTCGAAGGGGATCAACCGGGCCCCGCGGAGCTCGTCGGGGCAGGTGAGGAGCAGCACCAGTACGGCGAGCAGCTCGGACTGTGCGTTTCGCTGCTTCTTGCCGACCCTCAGCAGCTCCGCGCACAGGTGCTGCGGGATGTGCGCCGAGAAGCTGCGGCCGCTGCGTTGCGAGGACAACAGCATGCCCCCGATGGCCCCCGTGCCGGTGCCCATGTCCCATGACCCGTCGACCCATCCGAGGACGACGGGCCGCTGGTCGCCGTGGGCGCGCCTGTGGTATATCGGGCAGCGCAGCAGCGCCTTCCACCACGCCAGCGCATCAGCGAGGCGTTCGGACCAGCCGCCTCGGTGCGCCGACAAGTTGGAGGCGTATACTCGGCCGATACGGCCGAACATTGCCGTGGTGGCGAAGCCCATCTGTCCTCAAATTCCAAGGGCCCCCCCCGCACGGCCCTCGGCGCGGCTTAGGAGACAGACGGCTTTCGGGTCGTGTTAGTTTAGGCTCACCCCCCCCCCACGCGCCCCCCGCGGCCGGCCACGCGTGCCCAGCCCGACCCAACCCAAAGCCGGGGCAAGCGAAACGGCGCGCATGCCCTTCCCGCCGCCGACGCTGCCTCGATCGATCCCGAGGTCGGCTGCCTGCTCCTTCAGCTTCGCCGCGATGTTGCGACTGCGTAGTTCGAGCGCAATCTCCTGCGCCACCTCCTTGTCGTTTCCGATGACTGCCGACTGCGCGGGCGCTGCGCCTTCTTCGCGCCCGCTGCGAAGTCCACCCAGGCGCCTGTCAACGGCTCATTGGACCCTCTATCCTCGCGGTGACGTCGCCCGCCCTCTCTAGCGCCGCGCGCAGCGCCTCCTTCCTGAAATCGACCGCCCCCCTCGCCCCTGCGCAGATCGACCTGTCGGGGGCCGCTGGTTCCGCGCATGCCGCCATCTCACTCGCCTCGCGCCCAGGTGGTCAGCATTTCCAAGAGCAGCTCGCGCCCTGGCGGCCCCGCCCGCTGCCCCTCGACCAGGATCAGGAGAGGCGCCCGCGCGTCGTAGGAATCAGCAGGGTCCCGCGACACCGTCGCGGCGTAGATCTCCTGCGGCGTCCGCTCGATGGCCTGCGATGGCCGCGCCCCGCTTGCCCGCCATCGCCGCGGGCCGCTCGCCGGTGAACTCGCCGCGCACCTTGGGCCGCGAATTCACCGCCTCATGCGGGGCCCAATAGCTCCATCGCCTTCAGAGTCCTTACGCAACAGGCTGACCAACTTTAGCACGAGCTGCCGCGGCCACGTCCAGCTGTCACCAATGTCCTCGATGAGCTGTCGCAGGGCGGCCTTCGCTCGTCGGCAGCAATTTGAAGGCCAGCGCCCACATCTGCTCGACGCCTTTGGTCTCGCTCTTCGCCGTGGCGCCGACCGCCTTGCCCTGCGACTCTACAGATATTGGGGCCCAGTCCTCCTCAGCTGCCACCTGCCCCAGATCCTCTGGCGCCTCGAAGAGTTTTTTCCTGGGCGTGCGACTGACCCACTTCTTGCTCCACAGCTCACCCATGGCGCCCATGTGCTCAGCCATGTTGCTCGCAGGCACGCTGTTCGCGCGGATCTTGTTCTCGCGCCTTGGCTTGTCCTTGGTCTTGCGGCGCAGCTTGCCCGCGCCCTTCGCCACCTGCTCCTGCACCCACTTGGTGTACGCAATCAGCTCCTCCTTCCCTTCGAGCCTCGTCCTCTGCCTCGCCGTGGCGAGTGCCGCCGCCCCGAGGTTCTGCAACTGCTCGCGATTCATGGCCGGCACATCGCTGAAGGCTGACCTCCTCATCCGGTGTTGGCCACGAGGCCCTTGCGCAGTTTTTTGAACCTCGTAGCCCTTGGCTCTTGCCCTGGCATCGCTGTAACTCCACCGACCATGACGCTAGCGTGTCCCACTTTCGAGTGGATTGGTCCCAATCGGCCCCCACGTCGATGCCCAGCTTGATCGCGCCGATGCTGAAGTTGAGTTCTTCGCCTCTGCCGCGATAGCCCCTTTCCCTAGCTGACGGATCGATCTCGAAAGCTGTGACGTAGAACTTCTCCGCCGCGTGAGCCTACCTGCCCTGCGCGGTGCCCATGGCAACCGCTGCATTGGTGTCGAACTGGTAGGCCAGTGTCGCATTGACGTGTTCTGGTGGCGACCTCCACCGCCCCTGTCCAGCTCATTCGCGATATCGTTTTTGGTCTGCCACAGGGCATCGCGCCCGTGTGCTCGAAGGCCTCATCGGCTCCCTTTTCGCTCCCCTCGATGACCTCGACGTCGGGCTCCTTTTCGAACGGCTTACCCTCGTCCTCGCTGGACCCGAAGTCGCCGAACAAGTCATCCTGCTCGGCGTGCCTGTGGCATACCTTCGGGAGCTCCCGGCGCTACAAATTCAAGGGGAACGGCTTCAGTCAGAACGCCGACCTCATGATGATGACGGCGACGACGAGGATGATGATGATGAAGATGAAGATGATGGGGATGATGATGATGATGATGATGATGATGATGATGATGATGCTGATGATGATGAGAGTGATGATGATGATGATGATGATGACGATGACGATGACGATGATGATGATGATGATGATGATGATGATGATGATGATGATGGTGACGATGACTACGATGACGATGACGAAGCTCGGGTCTGGCGAAAGGGGGGGATAGCAAAGGGGGGGTTTGAGAATCAGCTCGCGTAGCTGATTTTCCCGGCGCCTTCCGGCGCCGGAGGCGGCGATGTCTCGAGGAATGGGCCCCTTGGTGAGGCCGAAACCAGCTGCATGCAGCAGATTTCGTACCCCCCCCTCTCCCAATCCCCCCCTTTCGCCCAGCCCGAGAAGCGGAGGATCTTTTGGAACTCCCAGCCGACGCTACCGACGCTATCTTGTTGATAGTGATGATGATGATGATGATGATGATGATGATGATGATGATGATGATGATGATGATGATGATAGTCGTGATACTGCTGAGGATGATGATGATGATGATGATGATGATGATGATGATGATGATGATGATGATGATGATGATGATGATGATGATGATGACGATGGTGACGACGACTACGACGACGATGACGAAGCGGAGGATCTTTTGGGAACTCCCAGCCGAGAGCGCGGCCCCCTGCAGCTGTGGCTGTGCACTGCGGCGCGACGTTGCGCGCGGGTGTGGCACCTGCACTGAGGGAGCGCCTGTACATGTGGGAGGCATGGAAATGGGCACCAACACCAATTCAGGGGTTTGCCTCCACAGGGGGAAGATGATCCTGGATTTCGGTGTTGGTGGTAATATTTCGACCACCTTGAAGCTAAAATATTACCACCATCACCGAGATCGGGATCTTCTTCCCTCGGTGGAGGCACACCGCCGAAATTGGTGTTGGTGTCAACCTCTAGGCCTGCGAACATGATCGTGAACGATCGTACCCATCACGGGTATAGAAAGTAAAAGCGGCATCGCACACATAAAAGTTCGGAGGTTTGCGCTGATTTCTCGGGTCGGCTCTGGGCCCCATCCCCGCACAGCTCCCCCAGCGAACGGAACGCTCCTGGGGTGGCGCCTGAGGCGCCGCCAACGGTGCGGAGCGGGGGGGTCCAGCTCAAACCCAAAGAATCTGCGCGGAGCTTCGAATGTTTATATTTCTGCGGCTCCTGGTCTCTCACTAGACGGTGAGTTCGTGCGGCGTCAGCGCGCGCGAAGGCTTTTGACACCGCTTCGATCGTTCAACCTTGAATCGCTCGCGGCCCCGATCGTTCAAGGTTGTTCTGCGTCGAAGAATTCAACCTTGAGCGCCCTCGCCGGCGTCGCCGGCGTGCCAACGCCGCACGGACCTACCGTCGGCTCCTGGCCGTGCGCACGGAGGCCTCCTGTACGGGCGTGCGGCCGGCCGGGGGGACGCGCAGGGTAGGCGTAAGGAGAGACGACGCTGCCACCACCACCAGGAGCGAGAGCCAGGCAAGGTCCTCCCCGTGGTGTGGCCCCATCCCCCCTGTTTTGCGGCGTCTCGCTCGAGACGCCTCCCATCTCCACCTCGTGGCAAGCATCGTGGACCCCTTCGCCGGAGGTGGTCCGCTGGTGTTGCTGCTGCTACCCTGGGATCCGACTTTGCGAAAAATTGCAGCCCCGAGACAAATCACGACAAACGCCGTAGACCAATCCTTCTGCTAGGGGGCCACATGCGAACCCTACCTCTACCCCCCACGATTTCTGAGGGGGAGGGTGGGGTTCACTTCGCTCGGGAGCTCCCGAACGAAGCGAACCCCACCCTCCCCCCCAGAAATCGTGGGGTGTAGGGGTAGGGTTCGCATGTGGCTCCCTATCTGCGGCAAATGTCGAGGCGGAGCGATCTGTGATGGTCCTGGGTGGCCCGACGCTGGGTGGAAGCGTGGCAAAAATTGCAGCGCCCGGGTCACCCTCGCCTCCCAGGCCGTGGCATCATGAAGGGGCCCTGGGACGCACAAATAAATACACACAAATAAAAGGATCCCCCATACTTTCACACATTTTCTGGGTTTTTGTCTCCCCCCCCACTTCCCGTATTTTCCCATATTTTCTGAGGAACCGACGACTAATTGTGTCTGTGTGTTTCCTGTCCTCCTGACATCATGATTTTTCCACAGCGCCGCTCCCCAGAGTGCCCGACCCATTCTCCAGGATCGGCTCTTCATCCTGGGCCGTTTCCTGGCGGTCCCAGGGCCACTCAGGGCCCCAGCGGGCCGAATGCGCCCTTCAACCTCCCGTCGCTCGTCTGTTCACGACTCGAGGCGGTCTGGGCTCCGAGCAGGGGGGGGACGGCGAAA
The DNA here is from genome assembly GCA_963575745.1 of Prorocentrum cordatum. Classification (NCBI taxonomy): domain Eukaryota; class Dinophyceae; order Prorocentrales; family Prorocentraceae; genus Prorocentrum; species Prorocentrum cordatum. Next base: position 1,088,596 of record CAUYUJ010014427.1, read on the forward strand.
AACAAGCCGTTCTTTGTTTTTCGGCGGTAGCCCGGGTTAGCCTGTGTGTGGGGGGGGCGGTCTATAACCTAAACGTCTCACTTTTTTCCACCTCAACTAGCTAATTAGCTGGTGATTCAAATAATTGGCTTGTGATGTAAATAGCTGTGAGCCACTAGATCGTAAGTATAGAACCATGATGCATCATCTTGCAATCTGTTTACCGAGTTACAGGTTTTAAAGTGTAGGAGAGATCAAAGACATCTAGCGATTCCAGCTGAACCCACGAAAACACACGAAGCATGGCAACGCAAACTGAGATGTTAGACAAAACGAACTTCAATTACAATTCGTTTTCCGTTCGGTTGGCATCAACTGAGATGTGAACCTAGACACTTACACTACCTTAGCATCCGTTGACATACCTTTCAAATACTCCAGCATACTGTATTATAGTCTGAAGTAGTATGGCATCGCTTACCAAACTTTTCGTATCGTATGCGTGGCTGTCAAGGTGTAACGCAGAAGTGACGCTTGTTCGAGTTGTGTGTGCTGTGTTCGCATGTGCGAACTCGTATGTTTATACAAATAACGATTGTTCAACTATGAGCACGCGGACCTGCCCTAGTCAACAGGCATATATTTTCTCAGCGTTGGTTGCATGTACACATTTACTGTGCGATCACTATCTTGTGTATCAGTATGTTGATCACATGTTGTGTATACCCCGTTATGTTGTTATGTTCTGTCGTCGTCCCCGCCTCAAGTGCTCCATGTCACTGATCCTTCTCTTCTTTCACCCCCTTGCTATTACAAGTTCTCCTCGTCTCTCCTCCTCCTCCTCCTCCTCCTCCTCGTCTCTCCTCCTCCTCCTCCTCCTCCTCCTCCTCCTCCTCCCCCGCGCGCGCACGCGAACGCACGCATACACACAGACACACACACACACAATCACATACTCAGAGCCCTCCTCCTCCTCCTCTTCCTCCTCCTCCTCCTCCTCCTCCTCTTCTTCCTCCTCCTCCTCCTCTTCCTCCTCCTCCTCCTCCTCCTCCCCCTCCTCCCCTTCCTCCTCCTCCCTTCATCAGAGAGAGCGCGCCCGTGGTACGCTCCCAGAGGGGGGTCACCCTAAGCTACCCCCCCCTTGAACCTCCACTGCCAGAGGCCCCCCCATCCTTTTTGTTCCGCCCTTCTGGCACTCCCCCCCTCCCTCCCTGCCCAGGGGGGGAGAGGGGAGCAGCTGTCCTCCCCCCTTTGGACCTCCCCTGACGGAGGGCCCCCCCCTTTCGTATTTCCCCCCCCCTTCGGAAGCTACCCCCCCCGCTCCCCCCCTTTCGCGCCCCGGAAGCTGACACCTCCCCCCCCCCTGCTTTCCAAAACGGGAGGGCTTAACTACCCCCCCCTTTGAACTCCCCCTCGCCCCCCCTTTTGGGCTAAATGGAGGAGGGCGCCGAAAACGAAAGAAACGCCGAAAACCGCAAGGACACCGAACACCAACACGGCGCCGAAAACCCAAAGGGCACCGAAAACCAAAGAGGCGCCGAAAGCCAAAGGGGCGCCGAAAACCAAAAGGGCGCCGACAACCAAAAGGGCGCCGACAACCAAAAGGGAGCCCAAATCCAAAGGAGCGCCGAAAACCCAAAGAGCGTCGAAAAGCAAAGGTGCGCCGAAAAAACAGAAAGAGGCGAAAAAAGAACGAACGCCGAAAATCAACAGGGCGTCGAAAACCAAAAATGGCTCCGAAAACCAGCGGAGCGCCGAAAACCAATGAGGCGCCGAAAACCAAAAGAGTGCCGAAAACCAAAGCAGCGCCGAAAACCAAAAGGTCGCCGAAAACTGAAGAGCACCGAAACCCAAAAGGGCGCCCAAAACTTCCACAAGGGCGCGGAACTTGAAAAGGACGCCAGAAACCAAAAGTGCTCCGAAAACTTTATAATCCAAATAATGCCGGAAACCAAAGGAGCGCCGAACACCCAAAAAAGGACACCGAATACCCAAACGGCGCCGAGATTCAAAGAAACGCCGAAAAACCAAAGGGGCGCCGAGAACCAAAGGAGCACCGAACACCGAAAGGGCGCCGAGAACAAATGGAGCACCGAAAACCAAGGGACGCAGAAAACCAGAAAGAACACGAACATCCCCAAAACGCAGAACACATCAAAATACGCCGAAAACAAAAGATGAGCTGGAAACCAACATGATACGGAACGAACCAAAGGAGCGCTGAAAACGAAAGGGGCGCCGAGCACCCAGGGGGCGCCGAAAACCAACGACCCGCCGAAAACCACAAGGGCGCCGAAAAACCAAAGGGGCACCGATAACCAAAAGGGCGCCGAAAACGAAAGGGGCGCTGAAAACAACAGAAGCTCGAAAGATGGACGAAGTGCCGAAAACAAAAAGGGCGCCGAAAACCAAAGGGGCGCCGAAAACCACAGGAGCGCCGAATACTCAAGGGGCTCCGACAACCGAAAGGGTGTCGAAAACCAAAGGGCGCCAAAAACCAAAGGCGCGCAAAAAAACTAATTAAGCCCAAACAAAAGGGGCGCCAAAAACCAAAGAGCGCCGACAACCAAAACGGCGCCGACAACTAAAGGGGCACCGAAAATCAAAAAGGCGACGAAAACCAAGAGGGCGCCGAAAACCAAAGGGCGCCGGAACCCAAAAGAAGTGAGCCGAGAACCAACGATGCGCCGAAAACCAAGGGGTGCACAGAAAACCAAAAGGGAGCCGAAAACCAAAGGAGCGCCGAAACCCACAGGAGCGCCGAAAAGCAAAGGGGCGCCGAGAACCAAAGAAGCGCCGAAGACCAAAGAGGCGCCGAAAACCAAAGGGGCGCCGAAAGCCACAAGTACGCCGCAGACTATGCTGGGGTGACCCGGGGACCCGAAAAGGGGTGGAGGGTGGGTAGCCTCCCGGGCCCCCTCCCTTTTGCTGGGGCCCGCTAATTAAAAAACACACACACAAAAGGGGAAGGTGTGGGGGGGTAGCTTCCAAGCCCCCCCTTCAGCTAGGGCCCCCCCCGCGCTAAAACATGCACACAAAAGAGGGGAGGGGGGGGTACCTTCGAAGTCCCCCTCCCTTTTCCCAGGGAGGGGTGGGGGGGTAGCTTGAAGCTGGGGCCATCCATTCAATGAGAAGTGTGCCACGAGCGCGTTTTTTTATCCTTCCACACCTGCTCCCCGCTGCCGCCCATTCCCCTCGCTCACCATCCCCGCTCTCGGCGATCCTCCTCACTGTTCCTCCTCCTCCTCCTCTGTCCCCTCCCTGCTACTGGGCGCCCCCCGCACTACTCAGCCCCATCTACCTCTTCCTAGACAGTTCTATATCTGTTCTGCGCTCTCTCCCGCGCCCTCCTCCCGTCCGATTCTCGTCGTATGCATCGGCCCGTCTCCTCCGCATCTGCACGCTCCTCCGCACCGCTCTGCCCCATCGCCGCCTCCCATTGTTCCCACCACTTCGCGCCCCTCTCTCTCTTACTCGCTCTCTTCGCGCCTTCGTCTTCCTCCTCCTCCCCCTCCTTCCTCCTCTTCCTCACTCCGACCGCCCCCCCACTTCCCCTGCAACGCTCAATCGCTCCAACGTGGCTGCTACGCTGTCCGATTCCTCCTCGTCGCTCCTCCTCGCTCAAATCCCCTCCTTTGTCTCACCGTGCAAATCTCGTCGCTCGCGCCATCATTGCCGCCTTCGCCCTCCGCTCGCGTTCGCTAAATATTTGCCATCACGTCGCCATCGCCACCACCTGTTCCTCCACCTTCCCCTTGCATTGTTGACCAGCCCCCCGCACGCACGCGCACACACGCACTCGCGTACGCACACACACAAACACAGAAACACACACATACACACAACACACACACAAACACACACACACACAATCGCACACGCACACACACACACTCACGCACACACAACACAACACACACACACACACGTGCGACTACACTCAACCGCACACACGCACTAACGCACAAACATACACACACACGCGCGCACACACACACGCGTTCCATACCACTCGTACGTATCCTCAGCAATGCTATCCATCCCCATCCCCTCATCGCGACTCCTCCCCAGTGTCATCATGCTCGTCCACTTGCTCCTCTCTTCTCTATCCTTACCCTTTCGCTTCTCCGTATTCCTCACTCCTCCCCCCGCCCTCCCCGTCACCCCTACTTGCTCCTTCGCGATCCTTCTCCACCGCCTCTTCGACGTCATTGTCACCATCTTCGCCCTCACTATCGTGAATCTTCGTTGCTATCCCTCCTCCTCGCTGTTCCGCCTCCTGCCTACGCGTCCTCCTCGCTCTTATCCTCCTGCCTCTTGTCCTTCTCTTATGATCCCCACCATTCCTTCTCATGGCCATCAACGACCATCTTCCTCTCTCCCAAACACCTGTTCGATGCCCCGCTTCATCCTCATCGCCGCGTGTCCCCACTCTTCCTCCCTTACCCTCCACCTCTTCTTTTTGCCCCCTACAACTGCTTTCCCCCTGTTCATCCCCACTGTGACCCTACTGTGTCCCCTCCTCAATCCTCCTCATCCTTCTCCTCTTTCTTACTCGTCCTCCTCCTCCACCTTCCCCTGGCCCGTTCCCAATCATCCTCATCGCTGTCTTTTTTCTTCCCGCCCCCGTACAAGACAATTGAAATGCAGCTGCAGCTCTAGCGGCGTTTGCTGCCGTGCAACACAACATAGAGCTGCAGCTCCAACACAGCGGCTGCGCCCTGCAACCTCCTCCTCCTCCTCCTACTCCTCCGCATCCGATACCCCGGTGTGAGCACGTATGCGCACTCGGATACACCCAAACACACTTCAACATGCTGTAGCACACTCTCGACTGCGCTCTAGCCAGCGTTGGCGGATCAGCTCAGCTAAACTTCATACACGCTGCAAGAGCTAAAGCACGTGAATCCATCTAGCTACACCACCTCTCCATCGCTCGGACGTCCATTCCCTGTATTTTTTTCGGTTTCGTGCGTGTTTTTTTCGCCAAATGGTCAAGGATGCTTCTCGATGGTCCTCGCCGAGGAAAAAACGCACACGTCCGAGCGATGCCAGGCCACGTCAGGCCACCCGACGCCGCGCACCTCTCCTTCGAACCCAGCCAGGCCATCCGAGGAGGGGAGGGTGCAGGGCGGGCGGGCGGGGCAGGCGGCCACGGGCACGCGGCGGCGGCCGACCCCGGCAGTGGCGTCGCAGGGCCGGCGGGCGCGGCCCGCGGGGCTCGCCTCGGGTGCGCGACGGCGAGGAAGGCGGCCTTGCAGTCGAGCTGCTGCCACGAGGAACCCTACAGAAGGCACGAGGCCCCTTATTTATCCGAAGTTGAACCTTCGACTGCCCACGGAAAGCCGAGGGACCACGGAAAGCCGGGGCTCGTCTCAGGTGCGCCACGGCGAGAATTGCGGCCTTAGAGTCGAACTGCTGCCACGAGGAACCCCAAAGCAGGCACGAGGCCCCTTTTTGTCCAAAGTTGAACCTTCGGTTGCCCACGGGAAAACCGAAGGGCCACCTAGAACAAACACAACACAATCAAGGAACACTGGGCCCCTGCCTCCCCAACGAGAAGGGTTCCTTCTTCAGCGGTCCGACTGTGCGCGAGACGCCACAGCGTGCTCACGCAGCGGCTTGCGCAGGCCGCCCGCGCGGAGCGGCACATGGAAAACGAGCGCGCTGCCGGTGGCAGCTCGCGCGCGCGTGCCCGCGGAAGCGAGCCCATTTGTTCTGCGCCGCCCAGGCTTGGCGGCGAGCGAGGGGGGGGCGGGGAAGCGAGAAGGAGAAGGGCCTTCCCAGAGGGCGGCGGGGCCTCTCAGAAGCCCTCCGACCTATGGAGAGCATTTTTGTCTGTCTCTGGGGGAAAGCTCAGAAGACCACTCCTAGGGCCGGGGGACGTCCGAGACTTCTGAGGAGGCCCGCCCCTGCTCACTTCCCCCCCCCCCCCGCGCGCGCCGCCGACAGGGGGGCGGCGCGGGGCCGCTCGCGCGCGAGCGCGAGCTCACACGACGACCCGCGGGGGGGCGGGCTGCACCATGGCCACGCCACTGGGGGGCGCCGCGCCTTCCTGAGCGGGGGGCGCTGCAGGACATGCAGAAGCCGACTGTTGTGGATGCCACGACAATGGACACCCCAGCAGTCCAATCTCTGAATTTAAAATGTGTTTTCAATGTCGGAACAATGTTCTGGACATGCTTGGAACATGTGATCGACATGTTTACAACATGTTTAGCACATGTTTGAGACATCTGGGAATCATTTGGCAGCGTGCTTCCTCTCCATTGATCGTCCTCCTTCAGCCTACTGGCCATCGCTCGGACGCCCATTGCCCTTGCACTTTATCATCGGTTTCGTGCGTGTTGCTGTTCTCTTTGGCTCGATGACACCAGATGCTCCAAGATGGTTCAGGTGCTCCAGCACTGGTCCCGTCGAGGACAAAAAAAAGGCGCACGTCCGAGCGATGCCAAAGAAATGGGTCCTGCTGGGTGGCGTGTGCCCGACCAGATCATGCAGTACAGCCGCCTTCTCAGTAGAGTGTTGCCCCAACAGTATGACCAGAAGACGCACGCCACCCAACATACGGTCGGGAACTATTGTTGAGCGTGTCGCGGCGGAGGCCCCAGCGACACGCTATGCCATGTGAGCGGATAGCGTGTCTCTCCGCTCCGCGGGGCCCCAAACTCGGAAAGGCTCGGGGAAGATGGCGTGTCGTGCTGCAGAGTGGTGGCCCGGAACTGCCAGAGCGTCGCGCTATCCAACAAAAACCACCTTATGCTATAAGATTTCAGGGCGCACGCATCGCCCTTTTGGGGGCGACCCCACGCACAGCACAAGTATGTTTGGGTGCTGCCGATTGGCGCCGCCGATCGATCGATCGTGTATCGGTCGAGGATCGGTCGGTCGGGGGTATCGATGCCCGATTCTTCGGCTTGAAGGCGGGCTGGATTCTGGGTCCTGGGGCGGTCCGAGATGAAAGCAGGATGAAACGCTGCCTCCGGGACAAGGGGTCGAGACCTCTGGGGTCGCCGTCTTCGTCGCCGTCGCCGGCGGCGCCGTCGCCGTCGCAGCCGTCGCCGTCGTCGCCGTCCGCGACGGTCCTCGAACAGATCGTCTCCCTGTCGGGGCGAGGGCTCCTCGTCGGCCATGTCCACTATGATGGCCTAGGATGGGGGAGGGGGGAGGAGGGAGACTCAGACCTCCTGCGGATGGACGCCTGCTTCAGTCGCGGCGTACTTGCAAATCCTGTCGGCTTCTGGGGCCCGCTCTCCGGGCCACTGAGGACTGAGCCAAGGAGGACTGTCCCCTCAGGGAGGGCGTCGAGCCCTCTGGGCTTGCGGATTGACAAAACACACAGCGTCGAATACTAGAAAGGAGGAGGAGGAGGAGGAGGAGGAGGAGGAGGAGGAGGAGGAGGAGGGAAAATCCAAGCTCTGCGGTTTTGGACGTCTTGGGGCCTCTCCCGGGGCCAGAGAGGAGAGGCCTACTCGTTACCACGGCTGGATCCACCTGGAAAGCGTGGCCAGAACGCGCTCCAGGATGGAGATGTCGAGGGTCCCCTGGAGGCGGGCCCTTGGAGGAGGATCGGATCGGATCGGAACGACTGGGCCCCAACGTTTCCCAGCAGCGGAGTCAGAAGTCAGTGCGTTGGCTGCCGCCACTGGCTTATAGGAGAGCTCCGTGCACTGACGCGCGCGGCGCGCCAAACGCCCCCAGGCTGCCGAACATAGACCAATGTCGACAACGGAGGAAGGTGGCGGGACGAGGACGCCTCCTTCCGGGCGAGGTGCCCGGGGTCCCTGTAGATCAGCAGCTGGTGCACGCTGCACCCGGGACAGAGCTTCTCGTTGCAGTAGTTCAGCAACACGACTGGCGAGAGCACCGCCATGATCAAGGACGACACGAACATGTCCCGAGCCATGCGGTGCGCCTTGACCCAGAGCTGGAGCGGCATGCCGAAGCATCCGCAGAGGCAGAACCAGTGGGACCGGAGGACGCCCTCCCCGACGCCGAGCAGCAACACCAGCATCATCCACTTCAGGATGAGCCCGGCCAGCAGCGCGTTGTACCTGGGGAGGAAAATAAGGTACCAATACCGCTACTCCCCGGACCTCTCCCAGGGGAGTTCGGGCCAGGAGTTCGAGGAGAATCCAGCAGTGGCGACGAGGGCCCACCAGGCCCAGGGCAGGCTAAAACGAAGGAATGGTAGCATGCACTCCTCTGACATCTGCGGCGCGATCCCCCGATCCCATCAGTCGGGCCGCCTTTAGGTTGCCCGGTGCTCCGCCAGCTTCGGACAACCGCCCATCCTGGATCCCGCCAGGGGGGCGGACGAGAGGCCGCGAGCGACCCGCCGCCAGACGGCCGGCCACGGCTTTCACGAGGACTCTCCAGGACGAGCACGAGCGAGCAGCGGTGTCGGAGGAGGAGGAGGAGGGGGAGGAGGAGGAGGAAGAGGAGGAGGAAGAGGAGGAGGAGGAAGAGGAGGAGGAGGAGGGAGGAGGAGGAGGGGGGAGGAGGAGGAGGAGGAGGGGGAGGAGGAGGAGGAGGAGGAGGAGGAGGAGGAGGAGGAGAGGAGGAGGAGGAGGAGGAGGAGGAGGGTACCAGCCGACCCACCAGACGTCCTGCAGCGCGGCGCCCGCCTCGACGACGTCCAGGAGCACCACGATGCCCGCCGACATCGCCATGGGCACGCCGAGGCAGCACGGCTCCGCCACGGCGGCCTCTCGGCGCGCGGACCCCTCCCGCGGGCGCACACGCACCAGTTGTTCGAGCTCCGCCGCGCCGTGGCGCGAGCTCCCCCCGCAAGGCCAACTTCTTGCCGCCGTCTCTGCTCGCCCTCCTCTTGACTACCTACCAGACCACCCCAACCCAACCCGAAGACCCGAATTTGACCAGACTTTCGGGTTGGGGGGGGTACGGGTTCCATGTCAACGTTCCCCGACCCCCCCCACTGGAAATGGAGGGCAAATTGAGGCCTTCGGGTTGAGTTGGGGTGGTTTGGTGGGTGGTGACCTCTGACTCTGGGCCCGACGTGCAGCAGCTCATACCCAGTGGAAGCTCACGCCCGGAGCCCCAGTAGGACCCTGCCTTTCTGCTGCATCCTTCGAGCCGCACCGGTCTGTGAAGGCCCCGGGGCACGACATCTGCCGGAAACGCCCGGTGCGAAGAACGTGTGCGAACCATAGAAGAGCAGCAGCCAGGGCAAACGCGCAATT
>CAUYUJ010014427.1:1100277-1163287 GCA_963575745.1 Prorocentrum cordatum
GCACCCTCCGTGCCCTTTTGGGGGCCCCAGGGGGGCCCCTTTTGGCCCGCAGGGTGCCACTTCCTTCGCCCCCCCCCCGCCCCCCTCGTGTTCCGCCCCTCCCCCCCCCACTACGCAGCGCCCGACGTCCTCGTCCTCCGACTCGCCCGGGGCGCCCCCGAGCATGGCGTCCTGCCCCTCCGCCTCGGGGCCCCCCGCGCCGCGCACCGGGGACGCTTTTTTTGTGGAGGGGCCAGGACCATGAGGCCTCCTCCAGATCTCGCCATCGCTCGGACGTCCATTCCCTGTGCTTTTGTTCGGTTGCGTGCGCTGCTCTTTCGCCAGATGATCTAGGATGCTCCTCGATGGTGCTTGCCGAGGGAAAAATACACACGCCCGAGCGATGCCAAGAGATGGGGCCCAGGTGGAGGGGGTCGGAGGATCGCGCCTCGTCGCCAGTGCATCGCCGAGGCATCGGCGGTGCCTCCGCGCCATCGGCGTGGAGAGGCTCTGGCTCCACGTCGAGCCGCACCGTCGATGCCTCGTCGATGCGGAGCGATCCTTCGACCCCATCTGCTCGGACCTCAGTTGGGAGGCCCAGAAGGACACACGATTAATCAACATAGAATCAAGAAATCAGACCGGATCGGAACGTACATCGAATCGGGCCGCACCGGCAGGTGCTCGAACTCGAATCGTCGGCCGCGCCAGGATGCACAAGAGCGCCATGTAAGCAACGGGCCGCATCGGATCGTCGGAATTATCGGAATCGAATCAGACTGGGTCGGCAAGAGTCGATATCGAATCAGAGCGATCGGATCGAAACAAACCCCGCCTACTGGCCCCTCAAAAGGGGACAGCTTGATGAGCCAGGACATCGGCACGCCCAACAGAATTGCAGCAGCAGAGGGCGAAACGTTGCCCAGTCTGCGTGCTCTCCCGATGGATTTGGCGACGTCTTGGGTTGCAGAACCCAAATTTCCAGGGAGCGGCGACTGGGAGGTCGCGGCTTGCGGGGGACGTGGGAACCCAATGCAACCGATTCTTTTTCCGCCGAAGTGTCTGGTCTCCAGCTGGCACTTGCTGTGTTCGCTGCCCTGCAGGGGACAGGCGGTCTTTCTCAGCTCAGAATCCCGATTTTCAGGCGTAATGTGTGCTGCAGGTATCTGCATTGAGTGAGGCTCCATCGGCAGGGACTGAAGAGATGCGCGGGGAGGCGGCCTTTGCGGTCAAGCCGAGTCCAAATAGTGGGGGAACGCCAATGTAAAGGGGCGGCTGGCTCAGGGGGGGGGGGGAAACCATCGAGCCGGAATCGGCGATAGATATCGCCGATAGACCGGCGAGGTAAGCTCCCGATCGCGACACTACACGCTCCTGGGCGGAGTGGGGCACCATCGGGCCCCTAACTCGGTGAGGAGTGGGCGATTGGGGATCGAGGCGCCCCCCCTGAGACAACGGCAACTCAACATCGGTCCCCAGACCCCATCTTGGAGCCCAAAAACACACCAGTTTCCCGAGCTGCATCGAGCCGTGTCAACGAGGGAGCCCCCCGAAGTCCAACGCATCACCGCTGTCACAACTCACCCTCCTCTGACTCCGGGCCAGACGTGACAAAAATAAACCATAATGGACAATCAGTACCAGCTCCGTAGATTCCAACTTTCTGTGCAACTCCCGAACAAGATCGATCTGTGATAACCCCAGGGCACGACATAGGCCGAAAGCGCCCAGTTTGAACAACAAAAGCGTACGCAAAGTATAGAGGAACAATACACGGCATACACACAGCGGACTCCTTTGAAAATGCTTCCCTCTCTAGCAGTTCTGAAATATGTAACGATTTCCCCTAGCTTTTGGGAATGGATTCCTCCACAGAGTTCATGTTTTTTTGCTCCAGGGTTGATCGGACACGTGATTTCTTGGATTAGGTCGGGCATGTCCTCGTACAGGCGGATTCTGGGAGAAAAATGAACCATGGTCAACACATATTCGGACAAAGTGAAACATACTAGGAGAATTACGTGTCGGGCCCAGGGAGGCGATACTCGTTCGACACTGCTTCGGCACTTTTCTGGGTGCTCGAACTTGTTTCTGGGATGGGGTCCTGAAGCACGGTGGGAACAACAGAACTGTAGAAAGACATGCCCGACTTACCTCTTGGGCCTCCGCTTATGTTGCTCCCACCGTACTTGAGGACCCCATCCCAGAAGTAATTTCGAGCACCCAGAAAAGTGCCGAAGCAGTGCCGAACGAGTATCGCCTCCCGGGGCCCGACACGTGAACACCCTCTAGCTTCGATGCTTTCTTGGCGCTCGAAGCTCTTTCTGGTGATCAGGGATAAAGTAGGTTGGAGCATCATAAGCCTCCGCGCGAACCTCTCGTGGATCGGCGCCAGGGGGCCCCCCTCCTCGGCGCTCGAGGCGGCGGCGCTCGAGGAGGCGGCGCTCGAGGAGGCGGCGCCAGAAGACGCCGCCGCCGGGGCGGGGGTGGCTCTGGCGCCGCTCCGAGAGCGAATGGGGGCCCTGGGACACCAAACAAATGGCGGATCTCGGACACCCTGCACCAAACATCGGGACACACATAAAAGTGTGGATTTCGGAAATGTTGCATTGAGAAGCGTTTCCGTCCAAGTCGTGGGGGCATTTTTTTCGATTTCCGCCGTCTTCCGCCGCCCTTCCGCCGCCCGTCCCCGCCGACTTCCGCGGCGGAAGAGGTGGCAACTCCTTCGGTCCTCGAAGGCCACGTCGCTTCTGGAACGCCCCGACTCAGTAGACAAGGCTCCCGGGATTCCCCATACAAGTTCTCACACTTTCTGGACTTTCGTCTCCTCCCCCCCAGGTCCCATATCTTCCAAGACGCTTTCTCGGGAGCGGCAGAGACGGGGGTGTCGAAGAGGGGTGTGTGCAAATCATGACCAGCGGCATGTGCGCGGCCCAGCGGGCGGGCCAGGGACGTAATGAAACAAGAAGAGGCGCCATGAGATCTGGGGAGATATCATGGCCCCCGTCATGATATCCACTCCCCCCTAGTCATCACCCCCCTCTTTTCCACCCCCGACAAGACGCTTTCCTGGGGATCGGCGCTTCATCGTGCCTGCGTGTTTTTTCCCCTCCCGAAAAGGCCTCCGCGCGGGCCTCTGGCCTCCGAGCTCCGCGAGGCACAGCATGAGAACCAACTAATCACGGCAGGCTCGCGCGGCGTCGGCGCACGCATGGGGTTTTGACGCCGCGCCGCTCCCTCCTCCTCCTTCTCCTCCTCCTCCTTCTCCTCCTCCTCCCTCCTCCCTCCTCCCTCCTCCCTCCTCCCTCCTCCCTCCTCCTCCCGCCTCCTCCTCGCTCAACCTTGAGCCGATCGCGGCCCCGATGCCTCAAGGCCGGACTCCGTCGGGTCCAATGTTGGACGCCCGAAATGGACAGGGACAAATTGTACAGTGCCCACACCAACAGCGGCTGCTGTTGGGCAGGCGGCCTTCTGTCTTAACTGGACGCAGGCCGCGGCGGCGCGGACAGCGAGTCTTGCTCAAAATGAACAGGAACTGCTGTTGGGCATTGTACCCATCCTTTCTGTACAAATCTCGTTCGAATGCTGTAAGAAAAATGAGTTATGTTCTAAGAACGACAACACTATGCTCAGATAGCATAAGCCCGATCTGTCATAACAAGGCAGCTTCGGCCAGACATGCTCGAAGAGCACCTCGCGCAGACCACACGTGGTTCTGAAGCGTTCGTCTCTGGTGGGCCCTCCAGGCAAGCCGGGACGCGTCACCACTGGTCGACCCCTCTGGCCAACGCTGCCCCTGGCTGGATGTAAGTCGGGCCTGTCCCCCTACAGGGGGATTTTCGACGAAAAATAAAAAATACCCCACGAAGAATCAAAAGATAATCCAACAATAGTCTGGGAACTATTTTTTGAGTATTGTTTGACCTTCTTGGGGCATTTTTGGGGAATTTTTATATTTTTCGTCGAAAATCTCCCTGTAGGGGGACAGGCCCGACTTGAGGCTGGATTCACTGGTGCCCCAGCCGCCTCCTCGCCCAGCGGGGCCGCGCCCGCCTGGCCCTCCTCCGCGGCCGCGAGCTCGGCGGCGGCGGCCACGGGCGTGCCCAGGGTCGGCAGGCGCCCACGCGTCCGCGCGGAGGCGCCGCGGAGCATCTTGGACGCCGCCGCGCCGCCCCTGCGCCGGTAGCGCCTTCGGCGCAGGACGCCCCGCCAGCCCATCAGCCTCGGGGTCGACCACAACTGACTACCTACCAGACCACTCCAACCCAACCCGAAGACCCGAATTTCGGGTGGGGGGGGTATGGGCTCCAGATGTGTTTTTTCGATGTTCCCGGACCCCCCCCGCACTAGAAATGGACGGCAACTTGAGGCCTTCGGGTTGGGTTGGGGTGGTTTGGTGGGTGGTGAACAACGGGCGTCGTGCGCTTTCGTTTGGGAGCGTTCGAGACAGAAAGAACGCGGTCCGGCCGATGGCCCAGACCAGCGTTGCTGGTCCGGCCGATGATCCCAAACAGCGTTTTTTGGAGCAGGTCCGGGGGCGTGATCGGCCAATGGTAGGCCCCCAAAGGAAGGCAACACGAACACGACTGGCACTGGCACTGGCTCCGCTTGCGTGGCGCCGTGGGGGCGCAGCGGAGGGGGCGCCGAGGCGCCGGCAAATCACAGTACGAGGTGAACATAATGACAAGGAAAATAAAGCGCAGAGGGGAGGAGGACGAGGAGGAGAGGACAGGGGAGGGGGAGGGGCAAGGGGGAAGTCGCTGCGGCAAACCGAACACGAAGATAACGCACCAACCAGTCACCAGACTGGCAAGACAGCACGCTGGTCGGCCCCTGAGCAGCCTCTCGAAGACGACGGCGAGGAGGCAGTAGACGAAGGATGCGCACAGCGGGGGCATGAGCACGGCGATGGTGCGCTCCTGCAGGTTGGACCTCTCGGTGTAGATGGCGCTGAAGGCCTCCACCTTCGAGGGGCAGCGTTACAATCCCCCCCCCTAATGTGGTCAATCCCTGCCTTGAGCTGACCCAGTGAAGGAGGTCGCTGGCGCCTAGGCGGCAGCAACATGCTTGATCAGAGATGTGGACCACGCAGAAGCCGGAGCATCACTCAGAGACGAGCGTGCCGCCAAAGTGCAGGTGCCACTCCCGTTCCGCGCGGGCTGGGCTCAGTGTCACCGAGGTCCGGGCTACGTTGGGTGGGTAGTCCACGTTAGGGAGCGGGTTGTAGGGAGGGGGCAACTTGTAGGGGGGGAGCATCTAGCTGGAGTTCGCGATACACCGCCGATAGATCGGCAACATGCCCCGATAGCGGGCCCCCGTCGGCGAACAATGGGCGACTGAAGGTGCACGCATCCCCCCACCCCTGAGCCTATCCACCCTTAACGTTCCCTATGAACCTTCAGGTTGACAGACTCGAACATCGCCACCAGGAAGAAGAAGGCCAAGAAGAAGTTGAGGTCAACCACCGAGGTGGCACCGCTCTTGGGCTTCAGCTGCGTCCTCTCGTACCAGTCAGCCCAGCGCTTGCCGCTCTCCTCCCAGAAGAAGGCCAGGAGGCACCTGGCATCGTTGTAGAAGTGGCCGGCGTCGAACTGGTACGGATTGAAGACGAAAGGGGCGAAGAGCCACGAGCCGATCGTCAGGCCCAGCGAGAGCCAGATCCACGTCGCGCCGCTGCTGGCGCCGACGCCCGCTACAGCGCCCGAGATGCACACCACAACGGCCCCCGCGAACAGCGTGGCCCCGTCGTAGTAGGAGATCACCGCGTAGTCCAGGAAGAGTCCCCCGACCTTCTTGAGCTTCAGGCCGTTCTCCGCGATCTCACCGATGAACGGCCGCCGCTCCGTGGGCAGTCCACGGCCGGTGCTCACGTAGGTGGCCCCGCCGTAGCGGAGCTCGTTGACAACGTAATGTCCGATGACCTTCGCTTGGAAGATAAACATCAGCGGGGACAAGGTGAACATCGACCTCAGGAATCGGACCACCGCGGTTTTGAGGCTCCTCTCCATCCAGATCTCGGTAAACAGGGGCAGTGAGGTAGCAACTAAGAACAGGAGCAGTAACACTGAGAACCATGTTCCCAAGGCCTTCCCCATGATTGCGGCCGCCGTCTGGTCAGCCGAGCAGTGCATGAAGGCGCTGAAGCTAGACTCGCAGTCTGAAAGCAGCACAAGAAGCCAGACGAACATCAACAGAGGCATGCTCATCGAAACGAAGAACTGCGTGAAATAGTAACCCACGTGCGCGTAGTAGAAAGTCAGCGCCTCTGGGAGGTGCAACACTTGGCCGAGCCTGAAAGTCTGACGGGTGAGGACCTGCTCCCCAGTACCCGAGGAAAGCTTGGAGAAGAAGCCTAGCACCGTGTTGAACCCGAGATCCCGGCCCTTTGCGAGGTGGAAGTACTCGCAGTGACGAATCCTCCTGTCCTCGCCCCTGAGCGTGAAATCCATGCCAGCGAAGATGTCCTCGGAGAGGTTCAGCGTCTTCGTCGCCTTCGAGACGCCGCCTTGCTGTATCATTTGAAGCTTGTTCATGATGTCCGGGTGCCCGTAATGCATGCGGCCGCCGAGCACCGCGTAGGTGCGCTGGAGGATGGTGCCGAACGCCACCTCCGCCGACGCCGCGAAGTCGCCGATGGAGCCGATGTCGCTGGTGATGTGCTCGGGAAAACCGATGATGCTAGAAGAATAGAAATTTCCATAAACATAAAACTTTCGGACCTCCGTGCGGATTTCTTGAATCGACGCTGGCACCTCATCCCTGGCGCGCTGAGCGCGCCAAGGGTGGCGCCGGAGGAGCCGCCAGGGGGTTCCCAGCGCAGATAAAAGAAACCCTCGCGGAGCTCAGAAAATCCATGGTGATGCATATTTTCCTTCTTCGAGATGCGCTTCGAGCCACCGTCGCCGCGTTTGAGCGACCGAAATTCACCCAGGGCGTTCGGCAAGAGCAGCATCTGCTCGAAGTAGGCACCCTGGTTGGCGTCGATGCACTGCGAGAAGGTGCCGCGCATGAAAGGGATGGCATGGTTTTGGTTATCGCCCTTGCCATCTCCCAGGATAGGATATCCTGGCAGCTCCACGCGCATTTTCGGCAGCTTTCGTCCGTCTGCATCTTCCTTGCATCCGCGGTCAATGAGGCAGCTGAAGTAGCGGCGCCTCTGCATGGGGTGCACGAAGTCAGCCTCGCCGAACGCGCCCTTGAGCTCGCAGTCGATGAACGCGACCTTGAGGCAGTCTGGGAACTTCTCGAACATGCGGTTGGTGTGCGCGAGCTGGGTCCTGTCGAAAAACTTGTACATTTGCATGGACACCAGGCATGTGAAGCAGTCGCTGGGGTTCCAGACACCCTGCCGCGCTAACAGACTGGTCTGATCTCGCTGCGCCTCGTAGTGGCACTGCAAGGCCGGAAGGTACAGGCACATGCCAGCAACGGTGCGCCACAACGTCTGCATACGCATTGAGGACCAGGCGGCCACCTTCTCCTCCTCCTGCTCCTCATCCTGCTGCTGCTGCTTCTCCTCCTCCGTCTCCCCTCCTCCTGATGCTCCTCCTTGCTGCTGCTGCTGCTCCTCCTCCTCTTCTTCTTCCTCCTCCTCCCTTTCCTCCTCCTCCTCCTCCTCCTCCTCCTCCTCCTCCTGCTCCTCCTCCTGCTCCTCCTCCTCCTCCTCCTCCTCTTCCTCCTCCTCTTCCTCCTCCTCCTCCTCATCCCCCCCCTTCCCTAGGAATCGACGCCCAGACCTGTCCTGGGGCGCGCCCTGAGTACGATTTCGAGGCGACTCAAGCCGTGGCGGCGAGGGTAAAGAACAATGTTTGTTTGGGAGGGGTGGGGGTCGGCCTTGCCCCCTATCCCTCCTCCTCCTCCTCCTCCTCCTCCTCCTCCTCCTCCTCCTCCTCCTCTGGGCCACCTTATCCCACTGGGCCTCCGTGTAGTCTTCCCACTGGCTGCCCGCCATTGGCCAGCCGCCCGCCCTGTCGCTGAAGTCCACGGCCATGCGGCTCGTGAAGGCCGAGAACTCCTCGGCGTACTTGCTCTTCACCCAGTCGATGACCGGCACGAAATCGCTGCTGTTCTCCTTGGGGGGCCAGAGAGCAAACATCCGCCACCGTGCCTGGTGCACGCTGGGGCGTGTCGCCACGCCCCCCCCCCTGCTCTCTGGCAAGGCTTCTTTATTGTTTTCTAGGGCCGACCCCATCCCAGGGCAGCACCCGCCCTTGAAACATCGCCCCTCTTTTCAGAGAAACTCTGGTCGAGAGGAGGTAAACACAGGCAAGCACCGCAAACCAAACCATAGCACACATACCGCAAGATAACCAACACGGTTTGGTAACCCTCCAAGACAGTCAAGCTCGCCCCAAGACTGCCAACCGGCCTCCAAGGCGGTCTCGAGACTACCTGGGCAGGCCGCTCCAAGAGGGCCAGAGTACGGCCTCAAAACGGCAGAAGAAGCCCCCAGGACACTTGCCATATCTGGCTTCCGAAAGCCCAGAACGGCCCAAGAGTCCCCAAGAGGGCTCCAAGACAGTCCAACAGGGCCCCAAGAAGCTCCAAAGACGGCCAGGGGTGGCTCAGACGGCCCAAGAGGCCGTCAAGACAGCCCAAGAAGGCCCCAAGACGGGGGACATCGTGCTGGCCTTGATCGCCTTTTCCTGCAGGATTGCCTCCAAGACCTCAACATGCTCCCAAAAGGCCCTGGCAGGGACGCACTCTGAGCGCGGTGCCGTGCTGCGTGTCGACACGGGCGCATCGGGGCAAACCCGCCCGATTCCAGACTCCAGAGGCCTCCAGGCTGGGTTCCGGGCAGATGCGGTCAAAGTTTCCGCCGCATCGGCGATGCATCGGCGACACACCGCCGATGCAGCAGCGATGCATCGGCGACGTAGGCGAAGCATCGGCGCCATCGGCTTGGATAACGTCGGGTTCCACATCGAGACGCATCGACGCTGCATCGGCGATGCGGCGCGATCCTTTGACCCCATCTGCTCCGACCCCATCCAGGAGGCCTAGAGACTCCTCACTGCACCGATCGTGCAGACGTGCTGCAGCGGATTTTTGCATGGATTTCTGTCAATGCAAAACCCCGTCATGGCGAGTGAAGAACGAAATGAATTTCGCGTGGCGTTTTTTAGTCTGCATTCCTGGCCAAAAAGAATCCGCACGAAATTCACCTCGAAATCCGGAACGACATTCTCCAGGACATTCCGGGCCCATCCTATCGTTTTCCGAACGAAATCCGCTCTGCGATGTTGGCGCCATGAGACTCCCGCTCCTGGAACAGCTCCTTCTTCAGCATGAGGATGGACTCCCCGTAGTGGGGGATCAGCACGGTGATGCCCGGGATGTACGGGGCGCGGAAGGGCCTCGGCATGGGCAGGCCCAGGCCGCGGGCCAGGGCGATGATGCGCCACTGGACGTCCTCGTTGATCGGCCAGTGCGGGTCGGGGATGTTAGAAGAACAAAACACGCCATGTGAGCGTTTTCTTATTCGGCGTTTCGACCTTGAGCGAAGAGGGGGGAAGGGGGGGGGTCTGCTCTGGACCTCTGCTTAGTGCGACTGCGACATTGCGTCCTATGACGGGAGACTCCGCCTGCTCGAAACAGGCGCCCCAAACAGCCAAGATCTACTCCATAGGGGAGGGGAGAGGGGGAGGGGTGGGCGAGGGCCCGCGCCGATCGGCAAAACAATGGATAAAAACATGATCACCATAAACATAAAAAACTTTTGGAGGTCCGCGCGGATTCTGTGGATCTGAGCTGGCCCCCTGGCGCGCGGAGCGTGCCAGGGGCGGCGCCGGAGGCGCCGCCGGGGGGGCCCAGCGCGGATCCAAGAAATCCGTGCGGAGCGCCAAAAGTTTATGCTAATGGCGTTTTTTCTTCTTCGAGATGTTGCAGTAGTGCTTGAAGCCCACCTCGAAAGCGCCCTTCTCGCGGAACACGTCGGGCACCTTCACGCGGCTCCTTTTCAGGTCGCGGGCGTCGTCCTGCTCGTCGGCGCGGCGCCGTGGCGCCCCCGCCTGCCGCAGGGGCTGCTGCAGGGATCGCCAGGACACCTGCCTGCCCGAGTCGCCGACCCCAAAACTGAGGTCTCCCATCATCTGGTTGTCGATCTTGTCCTCGTAGCGCATGTACTCCATGACCCTGTCCCAGATCAGGGGGAAGTAGGGCGAGAAGGGGGCGGCCTGCTTGTCCGACTTGAGAGCCGCCTGCGCCTTGGAGTACGAGAGCACCTTCTTGGAGAAGCGCTCCGGGATCTTGGCCACGGCGTCCTCCACGGAAAACTTGGCGGCCTTGCGGACACCCCGCTGGACGAAGGTGATGCCCACGCCGAGGAAGGTGCATCCCAGGGTGAACCAGAGCTGCGTGTCCGAAACAAACAGGAGCAACGTCGTGGCCCACAGGACAATCCAGCGGAGCACCGACGACACCCAGCCCGTCGTCAGGTAGACCTTGGAGATGTCTCTGTAGGACTCGCGCCCTGGCATTACGATCCCGAGGTCCTCGATCGCCTCGAAAATCGTTCTGAATATGATCAGCCCCATGCCCATCTTCACGGCGAGCACCAGAAACCAGAACGTGTACCGCACCGCGCGCCCGCTCAGAGACTGGGTGGTCAGCTTCCAGTTGGCGTAACGCCCCGAGGGCAAGAAGAGCAAGAGCCAGAGCCCGAGCATCGACACGCAATAGTGCACGGCGAGGGCGAGGTTGTGGTACTCGCCGTAGCCCTCCTCGACGAACCCGTCGGAGTCCGTCGCCCTGATGGCCACATACGTCGCCGCAGGAGCTGCGTAAAGTGCAAAGCGGACGACCAGGCGGCCCACGCACAGCACGCCGCGCCGTCGCTTGCGCACCGCACGGCCCGTCACCTTGCGGAGACAGCAAGGGACCATAACCACATCGAGGACATACAGGGCAGTTTTTAATACATAGGATTTCTAATATATAGGAATTCTAATACATGGTTAAATTATGAATGAATTAATGCATACACTCATCCTTGTATTTATGAATCAACCCTTTATTTTTAATACATGGTCCGCACGCGGAGCATGTAGTAAAAACGGCACTGTACCCTGGGGGATGTCCTGCGCACGCCAACAGTCGCCAGAGCACCGAAGCCAGCCTGGTGCAGGCTGTGGTCGATATGGTGTCCCAGGATGGCCAGATCGACCCCGCCCACGACCAGAGCGTTCATATCGAGACCGGTGGGTTCTTCCCCGAGGTGCCCTCCCAAACAATCCACCCAGCTGCTGTTGTGGTTCTGAGTCGCGCCTGGCCACCTGCCACCGCGCGAACGTCCAGGCAGCCGCGTGGACGGGCACCAGCAGCCCGACGGCGGCAAAGCGCTGTGCCAGCGTGGTGCCGAGCAGCGGCTGGATGCCGTCGGCCGGCACCGGCGCGTCTCCGGCCACGAGGCAGACGCCCGCGAGGAACATGACCCAGTGCAGCAGCCAGACCCTGTTGACCATTCGGGGATGGACAGAACCCAGGGAGTAAAACGTGGTCTAGTGCAAACGACCGCGGGCCCAAACCTGGCGGGCTTAAGCCTGGAAAAGGACGGCCGCGGCGCCCTCTCGAGAACCGAAAACGGACAATTCACTAGTCGACGTGTCAGGGTGGGGGTTCTGTCCGCCCCCGATTGACCATGGTTTCACCGATCCCCGTCCCCATGTCACTGGCGTGGCCTGGGCCCCCCTGGCCGATTTCCCCCCCCCTAGATGGGGGTTAGTATAGGCTGTCCCCCTCGGGTTTGGAGTGGTGTCCCCAACTGCGGCGGTGTGATTGTGGGGCTGCGATACCCGATACCATGGCCTGGTGGGGATGGGTATACACGTCGGTCGGAAGAAGTAGGTGAAAACATGAAGTAGGAAGGTGGATTCAGTTGCTTGGGTCCAGGCCACCCCCAGGGAATAACAAAACACAGCAAAAGCGTGTCGATTCTTGAAGTAGGAAGGCGCTTGAAGTAGATTGGGGTCTGGGAATCCAAAAATACCTACTTTCAACGACCGGCGTGTACAGTCGAACCTGGGCCGGAAGAGCATCCCTCAAGAACACGAGACACTCCGCCGGCCAAGACGCGCAGAACGTCCCAGGGTGCCCTCCGCAGGGTGCACGAGACCGTCCAACAAGCACGCAGAACACGAGGGCACCCCCCCCGAACCGACCTCGATCTACTACCTCGCTCCGACTGTAGGTTCAACGATACTGACCTGTGTGTGGAACGCCAAATCAGGAACGGAGCCCCTCTTTGGTCCTCCTGCTCCTCCTCCTTTTCCTCCTCCTCCTCCTCCTCCTCCTCCTCCTCATCCTCCTCCTCATTCTCCGCTTCCTCCCCCCACTCCTAGCCCTTTCGATCAGGGTCGGCGGCACCGGCCGTCAGGCCTCTCCAATCAGGAACGGAGCCCCTCTTTGGTCCTGAAAGCGCCTCCGTGCCCGAGGAAGGCAAGAGGAACAGCAGCGGAGGAGCCTACCACCCTCTGGATTAAAAAGTTGTGACCGGCACTATGCGAGAGAGCGATCCCCGCGGGTTTCGCCGGTCGACTGGCCCTCGAGTCTCCACCATCGATGACCCCCGAGATGACTCCAAGGCAGGCCCGTGAACCGAATGACGGAACGGCCCCGCAGGGCGTGGAGCTCTGCAGCACAAAGTTATGGAAATCATCGCACACGAAATCTTTGTCTTCTGGCGGCATGGAAGGCAACCTGAAAGTGCTGTTTGAGGACGTCTTAAGTGAAACGACCACTCTCAGGCGGCATGAACATCGATCTGAAACTTTTTGTGAGGAAGTCCTAGGCGATATCGCCACTTTCAGACGGCATGGGAGAATTCAGATCGCCCTGGAAGGCGATCTGAAACTTTTTTGAGGATGTCCTAGGCGGAATGCCACTTTCAGACGCCGGCCCCATTTGGCCTTTATAATATTAAAGGGGGTGAGGTATGCGTCTGAAACTCCCAATTCGGCATCAAATCAACATTGTCCTGGGCCCCATGGCCTAACGGGTGGCCAACAGCGTCTCTCTCTCTCTCTCGAACCCCGCCGTCCCAACTTTTTAATCCAGCGGGTTGTAGGGAACCGCCGGCCAAAACACGCAGAACGTCCAAGGGTGCCCTCCCCAGGGTGCGCAAGAACATCCAACGAACAAGAAGGACACTGGGGTACCCTCCCCGAAGCGACCTCGATATCATACCTCGGTTCCCATATCCGCCTGCCCCAGTCCTCACTCTCCTCCTTTCAGTCCCTCCTCTTGCCCCTCCTCCCTCCTCCCTCCTCCCTCCTCCCTCCTCCTCCTCCTCCTCCTCCTCCTCCTCCTCCCCCCCCCCCTCCTCCTCCTCCTCCTCCTCCTCCTCCTCCTCCTCCTCCTCCTCCTCCTCCTCCTCCTCGCTCGAGGGGCAGCAGGCTGCGGCACAGCGATGCGGACCTGTGGGTAGAAGCGAAGACGCCCCACAGCGAGTGGATCTCGCGGTGCGTCTTGGTCTCCGCCGCGTCGAGCGACACCTCCCAGTCGACCCTGCGCAGCGCGGCAAAACGCATGTCGTGGGGGAGCTCGAAGAGCAGGGTGCCGTCCTCGAGTGGGACCCAGGGACGCACAGGCATACACGCACAAATCCGAAGATTCCCACATACTTTCTCACATGTTCTGGATTTCCGTCTTCCCCCCTCACTTCCCCGACCTTCCCATATTCTCCCTGGGCGTCGACGACTCATCGTGTCTGTGTGTGTGTTTGTCCCCTCCTGAGGCCTGGAGGATCAGGCCCTCGACGAGCCTCTCGGGGTCGCAGAAGAACTCGTTCCAGTCGTCGTAGTTGGCGACGTCGGCCGGGAGGAAGTTCTCAAAACCCGCCTTGAGCTTTTTCTTGTCCTGGAGAAGCAAACGAACTGTGCAAACGTAAACTCTCGGAGCTTCACGCGGATTTCTTGGATCGGCGCTGGGCCCCCATTGGCGGTGCCTCCGGCGCCGCCCTTGGCGCACCCCGCGCGCCAGAGAGGGGGGACCAGCGCCGATCCAAGAAACCCGCGCGGAACTCCAACAACAAACGTGTAAGTCATTTGTTTTCCTTCGACGTCCTTCTGGCTCGCCGGGTCCACGTCGACGGACTCGTACCACTCGTCGAAGACGGCGTTGTAGATGGGGCGGACCACCTTGGCCAGGAACTGGCCGCTGTGGTAGGGCCCGTGGTGCGAGTGCCCCCCAGGATGCGCGGAGCCGTAGAGCCGCTCCAGCCCACGCTCCCCGGCGGCGAGCGCCAACTCCGTGATGAAGTACACCACCTCTGGCATGAACCTCCGGCGGCAAGTCATGGGAGCCTCCCATACCATCTTGCTGGCTCTTGCGGATCGACGCGAATCGACGCTACATCGACGTCAATCGTCGCTGATGGACGCTAAATCGTCGTCATGCCGTCGATTACCAGACGCTAATCGACGCGAGCGCTCTCTGAAGACGGAGTTAGGAGGACATACAGTGAAGGCCAGTCCACAAGAAACCTTCCACAAGAAACCCAACCCTGAGATCCCAAGGCGTACACAGATCTTTGGTATTATTTGTGTGGGCACGGCACGCTCTCCATCGCAAAACCACCGGCGAAACCCAAGAAACGACCAGGGCACCCTGGAGGCAAGCAGGGTGTTGCTTGGCATGGATTTCCACTGTATTCGCTGTGGGTTACCATGGCCGTCCTTGTGCTGCACGAGTCGATGCCTTCATGGTTGCGAGCTTGCGATCTTGCACGGGTGCCCCATGGGGGTGCCCTGTGTCTTGCGCACTAGGGTTAAGTCGGGCCTGTCCCCCTTACAGGGGGATTTACGACGAAAAGTAAAACATACGAGTACAAACATCAAAACATAGTCCCAAAATAGTCTGGGGGCTATTTTTTGAGTATTTGTTGACCTTCTTGGAGCATTTTTGGGGTATCTTTTTTTGTCCGTCGAAAATCCGTCTGTAGGGGGACACGCCCGACATAACACTGGGGTGTCTCGTGGCAGGGGCCTCCACTGCACAAGGCTCCCATGCCTTGCCGCCGAGTGGCCAGGAAAAAACAAATGCCCAATCTCAAAATCGCGGATTCACCGAGGACTCGAAAATCAGCAAAAGATTTCGGGGTATGGTCTACGTTCGTCGTTGTCCCCGTGGCAAAACCCTGCCCGAAATCTCCCTTCCCGAAGTCTCGAGGAGCCTGCGTTCTGATCTGGCCCTCGCATTTTCGGGATTGGGCGTCGCTCTTGAGTTGGTGACCGAGAGCACCGGAGGTTGCCGGCCTCTCCCCACACGAGCAGGAACGCGGCGACCTCGGCGAGCTTCCGGGAGAGGTCCGCCCCGCTCTCCCCCGTGGCGCGGCAGCCCGCCTGCCCTCCCCGCTCCCATGCGGCCTCCGCGCCGGCCATGCTCGGCAGCCCCCCCGCAGCGGCCGGCACCCTGGCGCGGGGAAGGCTTGCGACCACAGCCACGGCGTCATCCCCCTCCCCCTCCTCCCCCCCCTTCCCCCCCTCCCCCCTCCCCCTCCTCCTCCTCCTCCTCCTCCTCCTCCTCCTCCTCCTCCTCCTCCTCCTCCTGCCGGACACCAGGGGTGCAGTGGATGTAGACAAGAGCAGGCCCCTCCGGAAGCCAGCTTCGTATGCGTATCCACTGCGCCCCGGGATTCTAGGGGAGGGGGGGAGTCCGGAAAGCAGGCCCGCAGTGGGCATGGACATGACTCGTGTCGTGTCTGGACCTTGCCCCGGCGCAGCGCCGCAGGTTCTCCCGCCACGCCACGAAGCCTTCGAGCAGCTCGGAGTGGAGGACTCCCAGCGCCTCTGGAGGAGCAAAAACTGGAAGGCCAGAAACTTTTGGAGCTCCGCGCGGACTTCTCGGATCGGCGCTGGAACCTCCCTTGCCTCCCTGGCGCGGGGAGCGCGCCAGAGGTGGTGCCCGGGGTGGCGCCAGGGGTGGCGCCAGGGGTGGCGCCAGGGGTGGCGCCAGGGGTGGCGCCAGGGGTGGCGCCAGGGGTGGCACCAGGGCGGCACCAGAGGCGCCGCCAGAGGGGCCCAGCGCCGATCCAAGAAATCTGCGCGGAGCTCCGACCATTTACGCTTCTCTTGTGTTGTTTGCCGAGCCTCGGCCAGCAACTCGGCCTCGTCGACCTGCTCCTGCCGATCGATGGCCCGGTCGGCCACCTGCGCGACCTGCGAGCGCCAGAGGGACAGCAAGTGCTCGTGCTGGTTCCGGACGTTGTCCGCCTGGAAGTCGAACGCCTCCCTCATAGGGCGACGAAGTCTATACATATCCACTGCTCCCTGGCCAGGCCCATCGTGAGCCCGGCAGCGGTGTATACGCGAGGCCCTCCTGGCTTGGCCAGGAGGGCGTATACACAGCTCCTGGGTTCAGGATGGGCCTGGCCAGGGAGCAGTGGATATGTATAGATCTCGTCGCCCGACCTCAGGGCACTGAAGAGGCTCGCCGACGCCCCGGCGAAGCCCTGGGCCTCGGGCAGCACGCGCAGGCAGCTCTTGGCGAGCCAGGCCCCGCGCAGCTCCGCCTCGAGGAGCCCGGCGTCCGCCGCAACTCCGCGCGCCGCCGCCCCCGGGCTGTCCTGCACCTCGACCGTGTCCTTGCGCAGGAGTGCCCTCTCCTCGCGCTTCTTCGGGAGGCACCACGAGGTCAGCCAGGACGCGGCGAACAGCAGCAGCAGTACCGCGAAGGGGAGCAGGACGGCCGTCACGGAGACGGACCAGTCCGCATTGCTGATGCAAATCGGTGACCCAGGGTAGATGCAGCACTCCGAGCCGCCTGCGATCACTGTGCCCCAGGCGTTGACAGCGTAGTTGGCCGCTCTCTCCAAATCTGAGTCGGTACCGTTGAGCAGGGCCTCGGCTATGCGGCACGCCTCGCCTGCCTGCGCCTCCTTGTCCTCCCACACCTCCTGCTGATTGTCGTTGAAACCCTTCCCCGCGGCGATGGCGTCGCGGTAGTCCTGGATGGTCCGATTCACGAGGTCGCAATTCCACAGGGCCAGGCTCCTGAGGCCCTCTGGACTACTCGCGGGCACGCTGCAGACGAACGCCTGCTCGTCGACAAGAGAGGAACTGGACTCCGTGGGAGCAGCCAGCACCCCCATCAGCAAGCCCGCAAGCAGGAGTTGCCTCGCTGGAGCAGCCGCCACCTTGAACGAAGGATTGCAAAAAAACCTCTGAACGAAGGATTGGGTTTTTTTTGCAATCTTTTGAACGAAGGTTTTTTTGCAATCCTCGGTTTTTTGCAATCCTGCGAACACCCCCCTTGTCCAGTGGCACCTCCATCGCCGCTGCCGCTGCTGCGCCGCCCGACCGCATCACGCGCCTCCGACGGTCGATCGCACTCGCGCGGCCCTGGGCTCTTGCCAGGGAACGCCTGAGCCAACACGACCGCGGGAAGGACAGGGGGGAGAGAGAGACAAGACAACGATGAAGGATCCAACAGCGATCCCGAGATGCCCTTGCGCGAGAGAAGGCCAACAGGTCGAGACTCGGTGATATTCAGACAACAAAACATCCACCATGCAAACATGCAGAGACTGCCTCCTATCTTCGCCTTGTCGGGAAACGCTCCGCACAATCTCATAAACAGGGGACCACCACCCCTGACACTCTCACCCCAGACCAGACCCCCCCCCAACAGATGGTGGGGATCACTGGGATTTCAAGGATCTCAGCGATCACTGCGATCACCGGGCCGGTCCCCCCCTGGTGTTCGCAGAGTTCAGGGGGAGTGTTGCTCAAGACCACAAGCCCTCTAATCATACGTGGTTTGGATCGCTTCCCCTGCTTAGTGAACACCCCCTTCCCCGTTCGACCGACTGTCGATGAGGAACAGTAGTCAGCCACACGATTCGTGTCAACTTAAAGGGCATTTGAAAGCGTTGGCCCCAATTACGCTACCGAGGCGCCCCATAAGCTTCTCCTAGGCCCTGCGTTGCTATTCCATGTTGCGCCCTGTGTGGTTAGAACTTTCTATGGGGATCACCTAAGGAGTATCGCGCCGCAGTGGCATGATCAACGCAGTGTGTCGGCACGCTCGAGACAGCACTGCGTGACTCTCCTGCTCCAGCTCCTCCCTCCTTTCCCTCTCTTGGCCCCACCCACCTCCGCCGTGGCCGGATTCACGTTCGCACTGCACTCTTTCCGCGCTCGCGTGGCTAGACTCACGTTCGCTGCAGCCCCGAGACAGCCCGAGACCAATCTCGGCTCCTTAGAGAGCATCCCCATCGTCTGTTCGGTACCTGGCGGAAGCGCCACCACTGTTCCGGAGCCTAATCCATCTCCGCCATCCGTTCGGTGCCAGGCGGAGTCGCCACCACTGTCCCGCAGCTTGGGAATTCAACATCTGTTTCGTCCATCAAATTCGAAAAATCCGTGGCATGGCCGCCGCCTCCCCCAACTGGCGTCGAGCAAGCGCTGCGCCTGCCAGGCTTTGCGACAGTGGCGCGTAGAGAGACCGCGCTCAGAGACTACCCGCTGCGCACCCCGTCTGGTGTCGAGACAATGCCACGCCTGCGAGGCTTTGTGGCACTGGCGCGTATAGAGACCGCGCTCAGGGACCACCCCCTGCGCACCCCCTCTGGTGTCGAGCAAGTGCCACGCGCGCTAAGCTTTCCAACGCTGGCGCGCGTAGAGACCGCGCTCAGGGACCACCCCCTGCGCACGTGGAGAAAGTGCCACGTCTGCTGGGCTTTGCGTCAGGAGGAGGAGGAGGAGGAGGAGGAGGAGGAGGAGGAGGAGGAGGAGGTGGCGTCTATAGAGACCTCGCTCAAGGACCACTCCCTGCGCACCCCCTCTGGTGTCGAAAAAGCTGGAACGCCTGCCAGCTGTTGTGACACTGGCGCTCATAGAGACAGTGCCAGTGCGGTGTGGAGAAAGTGCTACGCCTGCTAGGCTTTGTGACCTTGGCGCATAAGGAGACCGCGCTCAGAGTCTACCCCCTGCGCACCCCATGGGATCTCGAGCAACAATTACGCCTGCTAGGCGTTGCGACATTGGCGCGTACAGGGACCGTACTCAGGGACCACCCCCTGCGCACCTCTTGTGTTGTGGGGAAATGTCACGCCTGCTAGGCTTTGCGACTTTGAAGCGTTAAGAGACCGCGCTCACGGACAATCTCCTGCGCACCCCCCAAGTGTTGAAAGACTGACACATCTGCTAGGCTTTGCGACATTGGCGCGTATACGCGCGCTCAGGGACAGGGACCACCCCCTGCGCACCCCCTCTGGTGTCGAGAAAATGCAATTCCTGCCACGCCCTGCGACCCCGAAACGGACAAGGGGACCACCCCCAGCTTGCGACCCCGAAGCAGGTATGGGGGACCAGCCCTTGCGCCCCCCCTGTGGCGTCGAGAAATGAACGCTTGCCACTCCTTGCGAGCTCGACGCAGATAGGGGAACCTCCCCCAGCACACCCCTTGTGGTGTCGAGGACACGCCTGCCACGCTGCGCATACCCAGAACGGATGAAGGGGGCCACCCCCAGCACACCCCCTGTGTGGGGTCTCACACCTCCTGGGGCGTCGGGGAAAGGCAACGCCGGTCACGCGTTGCGAGCCGAAGCGAACAGGTGAACCACGCCCAGCGCACCCCCTGCTGTGCCGAGGGAGAGCCACGGCTGCCACGCCCTGAGAACCCGACGCGTATGCGTTGGACGGCCTGCGGATCCTACGCGTACGTGGTACGTGGTTTGCATACCATGCGATTGACTAGATCTGCGTCGGCTGTTTGCGTATGAGGTGTGTGCGGCTGTATGTGGACGTGCGCTTAGGCATGGTACGAATGTGTGTGTGCGCATGGTGTGCAATGTATGCGTGCGTATGTCTGATGCGTGTACGAGCGAGAAGGAATATGGGATGAGGAGAAGCGCGGGTGCGACGAGGGTGGGACGAGTACAATAATAACCCCACTAACCATGTGGGAAACCACTAACACCTCCTGCGCTCTCGACGTGCTATGGTGGTCGAATCCGCGTGGTGCAACCTGCGTTGCACAGCCCACAGGGTCCACAATGCGCAGTGTAAGCTTTGTGCAATGTGTGAGATGCGATCTATGTGGTGTAATCTTTGCTGGGTTACCCACATGCGTTCTCAATCGTGAACGCTATGCGCTGCAATGTACGCTATGTGGTGCAATGCGTTGTACGCTATGTGGTGCGACCTATGTGGTGCAGTCCACTTGCCGAACTTGAAATTGACACCTCCACTGCTCGCGCAATCATCCCACCCACCCACCCGCAACTTGATTTGCAAAATCTCTTAAGACCGTGACGGTGAGTACCAACTTACACTTGGCAACGACAGCGACGCCGACGACGATACCGACAACGACGACGACGACGCCGACAACAACTACGACGACACCGACGACGTCTCCAACGACTTCGACGACGCCGACAACGACGACGACGACGACGACGACACCGACGACGACGACGACGCCGACAACGATGCCAACGACGACGACGATGACGA
Organism: Prorocentrum cordatum; assembly: GCA_963575745.1. Taxonomy (NCBI): domain Eukaryota; class Dinophyceae; order Prorocentrales; family Prorocentraceae; genus Prorocentrum; species Prorocentrum cordatum. The sequence continues at coordinate 1,120,713 of CAUYUJ010014427.1, forward strand.
CGCCGACGACGACGACAACGACGACACCGACGACGACGACGATGTCAACGACGCCGTCGACGACGACGACGACGACGGCGGCGACGACGACGACGCCGACGCCGACGACGACGAAGACGACGACGACGCCGACGCCGACGACGGCGAAGACGACGACGACGTCGCCAACGAAGACGACGACGAGGGTGGAGGGAGGACGAGGACGGCGACAACGACGACAACGACGACAACGACGAGGGAGGAGGGAGGACGGCGACGACGCGAACGACGAAGGAGGACGGATGGCGACGCCGACGACGACAACGACGAGGAAGGAGCGAAGACGACGACGACGACAACGACGACGACGACGACGGCGACGAAATAGGAGGGACGACGACGAGACGCCGACGACGGACGACGACGACAAGGGAGGAGGAGGAAGGACGACCACGGCGACAACGACGACGGAAACGACCACGACGCCAAAGAGGACGACGACGACGAACACGAGGAAAGACAGATGACGACGAAGGCGACGACGACGACGACGACGCGGGAGGAGGGAGGACGGCGACGACGACGACGACGACGACGCAAGAGCGCGCGCACACGCTTTTGTTGAAAATCCGTGTTGCGAAATCTTGTGTTTGTGTAGGTTTGTTGGACACACGATTTTGAAATCCTGCCGAAACCGATGCGTTTTGAAGGATTTCGGCATGCGCGCGCGACGACGCGCGCGTCTGCACTTCGTCCCATTTTTTGCAGAGGATTCTCGCGACGGCACACGCGCAAGGGCGTTCGACAGATTTCGACATGCGCGCGCGAAGCCCGTTTGGTAGAATGTGTGAAAATCTTGAAAACCAATGGTTTTCTTACGATTTCGCAAGAGCTCTCTCGTAAGCTTTTTTAGCAAAGCAGTGTTGCGAAACCCTGTGTTTTCGTATGTTTTTTGGAAACTTGATTGCGAAATCCTTCCGACACCGAAAAGGTTTTTGAAGGATGCGACGACGCGCGCGTGTGCGCTGCGTCACACGTGTTGCAAGGGATTCGTAAAAAAACGTTATGTTAGAACAAAAGATGTCCCCGCGTATCGTTTTTTACAAAGGAACCTCAGGGGGGTCGATACCGGCCCCCCGGGGATCGTGTACATTCATATTTTGGATGGACATGTGGTCATAATCATATATGGTTGACATATCCGAAAGGGGGGGATGACGCCTGGGGGGGGGTAGAGTGTATTCTGTTTTTGGAAAGGAGAACCTAGGTAACGCACTAATTAGCTTAAAAGAACTTGGAACCGCTGACTCCAATGCTCGAACAAACATGCCAACCACCATCCGCAACTCCTTGACACGACTGAACTGGCACGATGACGCGTGGATCGTTATCATGCAGATTCCTTGCCCGGGCGGGGGAATGATGACGGTGACGACGACATTGGCGACGACGACGATAGTGCTGCTGCTGCTGCTGTTGGCGATGATTACGAGGGCGAGAATAATGACGATCACGGTAATGACGACAGCGGTGATGATGATTCTCCCATTGGGCTGAACGGCAATGAACCCAGCATGGGTTAGCAGGATTTCAGCAAGTGCGCGCGCATATATTTCAAATTTTCTTGTTTGAACGCAATCGTATGGGTTTAGCTGTTGTCGAAACCAAACTTAAGACACACACTTGCTGACTGAGATTGGCAAGCGCGCGCGCGCTCGCGTGGTCTGGATACCGTTATTGAAGAGGGGTTGATTGAACACGCCCTCGTAAAGAAAAAATAATGCACCGCATACAGCTGTTTGACAGGGATGAAGGGGGCGATGAGGGGACTGGCTGGCATGGCATGGTGTCGTAAGGATTTGTGGCAGCGTGGACTCCAAACAATCACTTATTGCACAATCGAAGTGATAGTTCTGCGCTGCAAGCTATCTGGTGTTAGCTCGGTTGTGTACTTCGAACTGCTCAATAAACACCCCCACCCCGCCCGACGGCCCGTCCTGTCCCCCCCCCCACGCGCACCGCACTCACACTCGAGCGCGATCCGTTCTCACACGCCCCGCGACGGACGGCCCAATATGACCCCCACGCGGTCTGCCCTTCCAACACCCACGCCCCACACGTATCTAACACACGGAGTAAACTTTGCGGAGTGAGCCGGGTTACGTTAGCTGTGCTGTGTAAGCTCGCTGGTGTGACCCATGTGTTTCAAGCGACGTAGTGTAAGCAATGTGATGTGAGCTATGTTGTGTGTGCGTCATGCGGTATGAGCTATGTGGTGTGAGCTACGTTGTGCAAGCTATGCGGTGTAAGCTGTGCGGTGTGAGCTGTGTTGTGTAAGCTATGCAGTTTGTGCTATGGTGTGCAACCTCGGCGGTCCCAACTCAGGACACGGAGCGCCCGCGAGCGCCCACGAGGAGCCCATACACATCGGGGACGCACTGACCCGGGTCAATGCAAACCCGGGTCAGTGCAACCCCGGCTCTGCAGGATCCTGCAATCTCCAGCGCCCTGGCTGACCCCCGCGTGCATCGACCCCCGTCTCTTGAGCCCCGAGGGCAGGCGCCAAGCGACGCCCCGGCGACCCCCCCCGCGAGGCGCCCACGAGCGGGCAGGCGAGGCGGACCCACCCACGAGGCGGACCCACCCCTCGTGGGCGCCCGCGAGCGCCCTCGTGGACGCCCACGCGCGGGCGCCAGGCGAGGCCTCCGCGGCCCCCCCCGGCCAGGGCGCGGGGCGCCCACGCGGCGCCCACGCGGCGGGCACCAGGGCGACGCCTCGGCGGAGCCACGGCGGGCGCGGGGCGCCCCCGGGGGCGGGCGCCGGGCGAGCACTCGGCGGGCACGCCCACGGCACGCGGGGCGCCCCCGAGCGTCGGCTGGGCGGGCGCGTGGCACGCCCTCGGCGGACCTGACCTGTCGTTGGCAGGCCGAGCAGGGACCCCTAGGAAGTGCAAGCAGTGTCTGGGGAATAGCAACTCGGCGGCGGTTGGTCATTGAGTTAGGCAGAAAACATCGATACACCACCACCGTGCCAGGCCAGGGCCATCGTGGGCCCTGGGATGGGCTATACGCCATCCTGGCCGAGGCCAGGAGGGTCCATACACCATCCTGGGGCCCAGGATGGCCCTGGCCTGGCACGGCGGTGGTGTACAGATGCCTTCGCTGGATGTGTGTGGCCTCGACGTGGCTACATATCTCACTTTTTTTTTTTTTCAAACGAGAGGACCTGCGGCTGCTGCTGCAAGCTGCATGTGTGCGGAGCGGCTTCGGGCGGCAACCGGCCGAAAACCCATGGAACGCCCAGCCGGCGCGCCGGGCGGCGACGAGGCGGCGACCAGGCAGAGAGGCCCGCAACGCTGGCCTGCGCACGGAGCGACGACTATTACCAGCCTCGAACGTATCCCTATCCCTAAGGTTGACACGCCAAAAGGCGATGACAGTCTTAGGGATTTGCCCTACAAGAAATAAGGGAATCCTCATAAGAGTGGCCTCGTGATGAGGCGATGCCGAACATAGGGATAGGGATATGTTCCAGGCTGGTAAGAATAGCCGGCGATGGGCGGGGAGTGGGCGAAGACAGTGCAACGTCAGACAACACACGGGGCCCGGGGCGACGACGAGGCGACGACGGGCGGCGACTGGGCGCAAACCCGGCGTCGCCAGCAACTGACTGTCGAGGGGCGCAGGTGCCTCCCACTGCAAGCGCAGCTTGTGGAACCAACGCACGAGGCGGCAAGATCAGCATCGTGCGCATGCCCCCCGCTATCACTTAGCATTGGCTCTTCGCGGGGACTGCCCCCCCTCGATCTGGATAGGGGGGTCGACGGGCTATCGCGTCCGATACCGCCCAAGATGGCTCCAAGATGGCCTCGGACCTCAGATGGCCCAGCATGGCTCCCAAGATGGCTCCCAACATGGCGTTCCCCAGGCTGTCCCACGACGGCTTCAAGTGGCCACGGACCCCCCCTATGAGGCCCAACTCACCGATCACCTCGCCTTCTCGCTTCGGATGGGCTGCTGAGGCCCCAGGATCGCTTCACGGTCGCCCGAGAGAGCCCCAGGAGGGGCCCAGAAATTCTCAAGACGACCCCAGGAGCGCCCAAGAGCACCCCAAGACGGTCTGAAATTTGCGACCTTTTCGAATGCAAGAGAAGAATCATTGGCCTCTCGTTTTTCCATCACCATTTGGTCGGGCATGCCCTCCTATAGGCGTATTTTGGAAACAGTAATACAAGCTAGTCGAACAAGCACGAACAATGGTCCCCGGACTATTCTATGTACTATTCTTGGGCACTCCTCCTGTAGAGGGACATGCCCGACTTAACACTAGCAGCATCACAGACACACCATACATGGTGCTAAGTGGCTTTGGCTTGGCGGGGGCATCCTCGGCAAATCTTCGGGCTGGTCTATTGCTTCAAGCTGTCCCCACGTAACTAGCGCTGGCTTCTAAGACGAGGCGATGTAGCCCGACATTGCCCAGCATGTCATTCAGCATGCTTCCGGCCGGCCTGTGCGACCCCCCTTGCCTCCTTCACCGTTCGCTTCCGATGGGCCCCTGAAGCTTCAGCATGAACGGCCCTTCAATGATGTCCCCGAGAGGGCCAAACTCGTTCGAGCACCCGTGCACTTGTTTTGCCTCCTTCACCGTTCGCTTCCGATGGGCCCCTGAAGTTTCAGCATGAACGGGCTGAGCACGTGAGCGTTCTCTTATTCGGCGTCTCGACATTGGGCGGAAGAGGGGGGGCGGAGGGGGGGGGTCTGGCTCCGGACCTCTGCTCAGTGCGGCCGTTTGCAACCGTGCGTCCTGCGGGGGAGACTCCATCTGCCTGGAGCAGGCGCCCAAAACGGCCAAGACCTACTCCATGCGGGGGGGGAGGAGGAGGAGGAGGAGGAGGAGGAGGAGGAGGTGGAGGAGGAGGAGGAGGAGGAGGAAGACGAGGAGAATCGAGGAGGCTTTCGGACCTCGGGGTCTCTAGGTCCCCTCGGGGGTGCGAGGGCCCGCGCCGAGCGGCAACACAGTGAATAAACAACGATGATGACCACAACCCCAGCAGAACCTCGGCCTCACGGCATCGTGGGCCGACCTGGCCACGATAGCCCTGCTGCCCACGCCGTCATCCCGTCGGCCTTGAGTGGACAGGACACGCGAGGGGACACGAGACCCTTCCGAGGAGGAGGAGGTGCGAGGAGGAGGAGGCAGGAGGATGGGAGGAGGAGCGAGGCGGAGGAGGAGGAGGAGGAGGAGGAGGAGGAGGAGGAGGAGGAGGAGCGAGGAGGAGGACGGGAGAGGCGGAGGCGGAGGCGGAGGCGGAGGAGGAGGAGGAGGAGGAGGAGGAGGAGGAGGAGGAGGAGGAGGAGGAGGAGGAGGAGGAGGAGAGGGCCACATCGCCATAGGAGTGTAAGAAAGGCACGTGTCGCGAGGCACAGGACACAAAGGGTACTGTATACCCTTGGGCTGGCAGGGTCGACCTACTAATCCGGGCCGACTGCAGAATACTAATCGGACAGCCTGGTGCCTGCACTGTGCGGAGCTGTTTGCTGCGATCCACGTCCAGCTCTCCACGGGCGCGTGAACGACGCAAGCCGTTGGAAGCGAGGGCCCCCGCGCGAGACCCTGCGCGGGTAACTTGCGCGCGAATGTCCTCGCAGTCGAATCCGTTGTTGTGCGCCGCTCGCGCGTCGTCGTCACTCACGCTACTTGCGTGGAAAGGCGTGCTTCCGACGTGTGCTCCGCCATGGCGGCAGACCCACCTACGTCGTCACGGTCCCGCTCGTCCTCGCTCTGGCTCTGTGTGCTCCTTTTTGCCCCTCGTCCCCCTTCTGCTCCTTCCCCCCGCCTCCCTCCTCGCTTGCTCCTCTCCCCCTCCTCCTCCTCGCCCTCCCCTCCTTCTCCTCCGCCCCCTCCCCTGTCACCTCTTCCCTCCTCCCCTACCCGCTCCTCCCCCTCCGCCGTCCACGATTCCCCTTCTGGTGCACCACCGGCACTGGTGCAGCCTCAGGCGGGGAGGAGGATGAGGAGGAGGACCATGTACATATTGCCCCGCTGCGGGCGCCTCAAGTCCCTGCGGCCGTGAGAGGGTCTGGCTGCTTCCACCTGGACTTGGGGCTCCCCAGGCGCGCTGGATGCTGGCGGCACGCAGGCGGGGGGATGACCAGGAGGGTGGCGTTGTAAGACGGCGGCGGGCCTCTTCGAAATGACTGGCCCTTGGCAGACCATAGGCCCCACGCGGCCCACGCCTTCCAAGTGGCGGGGGGGCCTTCTGGAACAACGCCCCCCGCGGCCTCGCCCCCGTCTGCGCGCCGCCAGGGATGGCCGAGCGGAAGCGACGCCCACTCCGGCCCGCACCTTGCGTCTCCGAAGTAGCGCCGCTGGTACCTCTCGAGCGCGCCGTCCTCCGCCAGCGCGGCGGCCAGCCGAGCAGAGGCCTCTGAACCGGCGGCGCCGGCTTCAACGGCGGCTCGCAGGGCCGCGAGCTGAGCCAGCTTCGGCCGCGGGTCGGAGGAGCCGCTGGCGCCGCCCGCCTCCGCGGCCGCCCACGTGGGGCCCGCGCGGGTCACCCAGTTGGCGTGGTGCACCGCCAGCCTCTGCGGCGGCGGCCCGCTCAAGGCCTGCGAGGAGGCCCAGAAACGCGGCGGCAGCCGCCCCCACGGCATGCCCAAGGTGGAGGCGTACCCCGTGTAGAGCAGGTCGTTGACCACCCTCTGGTCAAGACCGCCGCGATCCTCCACCAGCTCGAGGACCCGCTGCCAGAACGCCAGGCTGGGGCCTGTGCGACGGACGGCCATGAAGCCGATGTTGACGCCTACGTCGTGGCACTCGCGCTGGAAGCACGCGTCGAGCCCCGCCATCGCCTCCTGCACGTCTGGCAACACCGCGGTGAAGAACTGGACGTCCACGTCAGAGAATATCACGAACGACCCTGGCTCGGCCGCCTCGAGGGACTCCAACAGGTGCTTAATCTTGAAAACGTAGACCGCCTGGCCACCTGCGGCGCGGTGGGGGTTTGCGCCGATGTCCTTCACGTACGCCTCGCGCAGCTCGATGTCGGTGTCCCGCACGGAGGCCACGAACTGGTCGCGCAGGGGCCGGAAGGCCTCGTCCCAGCAGAAGCAGAGGCTGACGCGAGCCGGCCCGCCCACGCCGTCGCCGCACGGCTGGGCGCGCAAGCCTAGCCGGTGGGCGCCGGCACGCGTGTGAAGGGGCAGCACGCACGTGGGAGCACCCCATATCCATGTCAGTAATCCCCAAAACAACAGGCGCCCCGCCCGAACGACCGCCGCTCCGCGCGCACCCCTGTGGCCGAAGGGCGCCCCCATCGCTGCTGCGGGTGCTGCGCCGCACCGCCGAGTCAGCGTACGTGTCCAGCGTTCGAGCACACTGGTGCTGCCATGGGCCCTCGCACAATAACACTTGAACCGATATGGGCACGGAGAAAACGGCAAGAGAACGGCAACAGAGTCATGCCGAAACCGCTAAACTGTCCGCGCGAAAAAAAAGGTTATCAGCCTAGTGCTGCGTGGGGGGGGGGACCGCGTCATGATCCGGGGCGTGTGCGCGGACGAGGCGGGGACAGGTATGTTTCCCAAGCAGTGCTCGCACCTAAGATTCCATACTTCTGCCGCAAAGGAATTGGATGGGTCCGCCGAGGTTTTGCCGCGTCGCAGTCCGTGGCCGCCTCGTGGCCGCCTCGTTGCCTGGGGGGTCCGTCGAGGTTTCGCCGCGTCACCGCCCGTGGCCGCCTCGTTTCTGCTTGGGGGTCCGCCGAAGATTCGTCGCGTTGCCGCCCGTGGCCGCATTGTTACCGCGTCACCACATAGCTTACACCGTATAGCGTGCAACGCATGGGCCTAAACAACATACCTTGCATCAGGTAGGTCGCACCACATCGCGTGCATCACATATCTTGCGCCACATGGCCCATAGCTGGCACCACATAGCTTTCACCACGCACCACGTGGCTTACACGTCCACAGGGCAATAACTGTCTGTCTGGGGTCCACGCCGGTGAACATGTTGAAACCAGAAGTGCAACATAAACATACTTCTGTGGCATCTGGGAGATAGCATGGCCCTGGCCAATCTATCCACCCCCCTTGTCCCCACACCCTCGTCCTCCCCGCCCCCCAGCAAAGAATTGTTCGGCCCTCCTGAATGCCTCCTCTTACGGCTTCCTCCAGGAACTGCGCAGCCAGGCCCCCGCCCATTCGATGCCGCTTCCCCGCGGGAGGCTCGCGCCCGCACGCGCGAGCGCTCGCGAGCGCGCCGAGTCGCGCTGCGAGGCGCCACCCCCGTCTCGGAGCGAGGCCTCCCGCCAGTCGCGGGGCGCGACACCCCCGCCGATGCGACGCAGCTGCCTCGCCCCAGCCCGGCGGGGCACGGGCTGGTTTCGCTGGCGCTGGCTTCGCTGGCGGCTGGTTTTGCCACCGGCTGGTTTCGCCGCGGGCTGGTTTCGCGGGGGCCGGCTTCGCTGGCGGATGGTTTCGATGGGGCTGGTTTCGCTGACGGCTGGTTTCGCTAAGGCGCTGGTCGGCGTCGTCGTCGTCGTCGTCGTCGTCGTTTTCGTCGTCGCCGACGGACGGGACACTAACGGGCAGGAATCCAATGGGCGGGTCGGGCGGGTGGGATCCTACGGGACGATCGGGTGGGCGGGACTTCACGGGCGGGTCGGGCGGGCGGGACCCCAACGGGCGGGTCGGGCGGGCGGGGCCCTAACGGGACGGTCGCGCGGGCGGAACACCGACCGGCGGGTAGGGCGAGCGGGCGGAACCCAGACGGGACGGTCGGGCGGGCGGGACATGAAAGCGGGGGGGCTTGCCAACGCGCGAACGGGCTGGACCCTAACGGGCGGGTCGGGCGGGCGGGGCCCTAACGGGGCGGGTCGGGCGGGGAGGGGCCCTCACGGAATGGTCGGGCGGGCGGGCTTAGGCGGGTGGTGCGGGCGCGGCCCTATAACGGGACGGTCGGGCGGGCGGGACATTTCAAGCAGGCGGGCGGGCTTGCCAGCATGCGAATGGGTGGGGCCCTGCATGGCGGGTCGTGCGGGCGGGACCCGAACGGGGCGATCGGGCAGGCGGGATCCTAACGGGCGGGTCGGGCGGGGGGGGCCCTGACAGGCGGGTGGGGCGGGTGGGGCATTAAAGCGGGCGTGGGGGCTTGTCAGCACCCGGGCGTACTGGACCCAAGAGGGCGGATCAGGCATGTTGGAGCTTGCCAACACGCGAACGGGCGGGGCCCGAACGACGACGACGAAGACGACGACGCCGACGACGACCGCTACCACTACCACGACGGCGACGACGACGACGACGACGGTGGCGAGCGACGACAGCGTCGACGACGAGCGACGACAAAAATGACGGGCGGGTCGGCGAAACCGGCCGTCGGCGAAACCGGCCGACGCCCCCAGCGAGAGGCTCGCGCCAGTCGCAGTGCCCAGGCGCGCAGGGAGGTGCCATCCCAGGCGGGGCGAGGCCCCCCGCCGCTCGCGGAGCATAGGGCCCCGCCGTTGCGCAGGTCCCCAGTCGCGCGCGCAGCGAAGCGCCGTCCCAGTCGCGGAGCAAAGGCCCCTGCGGATGCGGCGTATGCCGCATGACGACTCCCCCCTCACTCAAGGTGGCATTGTAGGGGTATATAGATGCGAGGAGCGACAAACATTCCCTCGCGTCAACCCGGAGAAGCAATTAAGAACCCCCCTGGCGTTATCATTAGCACCGCGCCGTGATTAAATAAGTATTTGGGGGGTTGTCCCCGAGCGATATAATTGGCACCGCGCAAATGCAAGGAACATAAATAATTCCTGCGCCCCGTCTCGGATGGCATCCCAATTGGAATTGCAATAAGAATAAGAATGCGAATAAGAAGAATAATACGAATAAGAACAATAAAACGAACAAGGCGAGTGTTACAGGTACTGCTGACACCGTAACTGTTACTGCTACCGCGATGACGATGATGATGCTGATGACGGCGGTGGTTTCGAAGCGGCCTGGGCAGGCGACCGGAACTCCAGCCTGAAATGCGCTGAGCGAGTCCTCAGCTTGAAACATGCGGGAACTGCGGCCAGAAGTACTGCGCTGAGGCGCTGAATCTCTGAACTGCGGCCTGATAAGGAAACGCTAAGAAAAGCTAAGGAAAAGCGGGACCAAACTTAAGGAACAGCTTAGACAAGCTAAGGAAGAGCTTCGAAAAACTGAGAAAAGCTAAGGACAAGCTGAGAAAAGCTGAGAAATGCTGGGGCAAAAACTAAGGACAAGCTGCGAAAAGCTAAAGGACAGCTTAGAGAAACTGAGAAAAGCAAAGGGAAAGCTCGCAATCTAAGGAAAAGCTGAAAACAAGCTAAAGAAACATTAAAAGAACAAAGGGAAACTAGGAAACATCTGAAAAACAAGCTAAGGACAAGCTGAAAAACAACAAAGGAACAGCTACGACAAAAGCTAAGGAAAAGCTGGAGCAAGTGAAGGAATATCTAAGAAAAGCTAAGGAAGATGTGAGAAAAGCTAAGACAAGCTAAGAGCAAGCTGAGAAATGCCAGGAGAAACTAAGGAGCAGCTGAGAAAAGCAAAGGAAAAGCTGAAAACACTAAGGAAAACGAATGACCATCTAATTAAAAAACTAAGGGAAAGCTGAGAAAAGCTAAGGAAAAGCTGAGCAGTTACGGAAACGCTGAGAAAAGCCAAGGAAAAGCTGAAAACAAGCTAAGGAATATCTGAGAAAAGCAAAGGAAAAGCAAGGAAAAGCTGAGAAAAGCAAAGGAAAAGCTGATCAGCTTGTTTCCGATGAGGTTTCTATTGGAACTCCTCTAAAGATTTTTTTCCGGCCGTCGTAGGGAGTGGTCCACCCGAGGGTATCCCACCCGCTCCGCACCGCGGCGTTATCTTAGCACCCGGCACAACAAAACATCCGCGTGACATCTTCCTGCTTCTTCTCGCTCTTCTCCTTCTCCTCCTCCTCCTCCTGCCTGTCTTCATCCTGCCTCTACTAAGAAATCTTAGGATGTCTCAGGCAAGTTGGCGTCGCCGTCGCCGTCGCCGTCGCCATCGCCGTCTCCTCCTCCTTCTCCTCCTCCTCCTTCTCCTCCTCCTCCTCCTCCTAGCCACAGGTGCCAGAATAACGCTTCCAGGGTGCGGGACGGTTATCGTTTCGCCGGAAGGGGGGGGGGGGGGGTTCTGTAATTGCTTCTTCGGGTCATGCGAGGCAAATGCTTATGTACTCACTCTGCGCGCTGTGAATCAAATCCGCCGGCCCCCTTGTGGGGCCACCAGGCTGTAGGACGAAGCTTCGCAGTTTCCTGTACCAGTTGCAGCTTCCAGTTTCCACTGTTACAATTCTGTTTCTTGCTGCTTGCTGTTCCTTGTTGATGGACCGCGCGAGGGGGGAGAGGCCCAAAACGGGCATTTTTACCACGCCGAAAACGTATGCTCTGAATTGCTGGGGTGGGTAAGACTTGACACCCCTCACGCAGATCGGCGGGCTCAGGGTCAAAAAAAACATGGGATTTGCCACATTTCTGAAATTCGGTGGCACCCCTCACCCAGATCGGCGGGGTCAGGGTCCAAAAACATATGTATTTTGATACATTTCGGACATTCGGTGGCACCCTTCACGCAGATCGGCGGGGTCAGGGTGCAAAAACACAAGGGATTTGCCATATTTCTGAAATTCGGTGGCACCTCTCACGCAGATCGGCGGGGTCGGGGGCAAAAATCAGGGATTTGCCGCATTTCTGAATTTCGGTGACACCCCTCACGCAGATCGGCGGATTAGAGTGCAAAAACACAAAGGATTTGCCACATGTTTGAAAGTCGGTGGCACCCCTCACGTAGATCGGCGGGGTCAGAGTGCAAAAACAGACGGGATTTGCCACATGTTTGAAATTCGGTGGCACCCGTGACGCAGATCCGTAAGGTCAGGGTCGAAAAACAAACAGGTCCCGACACTGCTTCACGGCGGCGCCCAGACCTCATGATTTAGCTTTTGTATCTCCCATTCTCCGAGACAAGGGGCCCGCGGCATGGGGCGAACCCCTTCCGGATAAACGCCAATAATATACAACCAGACCAAACCCGTGTGCGGTCTAACTCATGTGCTGTAGCCCTAGCTCATTGGACGCTGTAAGCAAAAGCCTTTGCAAACTCTGAGTTTGGATTGTCCTTCCAAATCTTGATGCAGTCCTCGATTGCCTTCTTCCTCGCCTCTTCTTTTCCACCTTGAGCTTTCAGCAACGCGGCGTGAGCTTTGAGAAGGTCCGCATGGCCCATTTTCATTCTGACTCTTGAAACACAGCCTGCACTAGAGCGTTGCACGCGATGGCCACGTTTGCTGTTTCCACGGGAGACGTGGCGGAAACATGGCGCCGATGCCGCCTGATTTGGCGAATGCACACGTCGCACTTGAAAGAAAACGGGCCCCATCGCCAATCCACGCGCCTTAATCCATGGTTGCGGTTCCTCGATATCCTCGGCTGCGCAGATGTTCTCCGTCCTCATCTCCCCAGAATCCCCAATCCTCCTGACCATTCTGCCTACTCGCTACTTTCCCTGCTGCGCCTCCCAGACCACCATCACGATCTGCTCCTCCTTCAACTCCTCAGCATCATCCTCCTCATTCTCATCCTCCCTCCTCATCCTCCTCCTCCTCCTCAATTTCATCCGCATCTGCATTCGCATCCGCATTCTCATCCTGCTCACCCTCATCCTCATCCCCATTCCCATCATCCTCATCCTCATCTTCATCCTCATCCCCATCCCCCACCTCCTCATCCTCATACTCCTCATCATCATCCTCATCATGATCGGCATTATCACCACCATCATCACGATCACCATCCCCATCCCCATCACTATCATCCTCACCCTCACCCTCACATCCTCATCCTCATCCTCCTCATAATCAGCATCATCTTCAGCAGCATCACCATTGCCATCACCATCAACATCATCATCATCGTCATCATCATCGTCATCAGCATCATCATCACCATCAACATCATCATCAGCATCACCATCATCATCATAATCATCATCATCATCATCACCATCGTGCTAATCAGCATCATCAGCATCCATCATAATCATCACCATCATCACCACCACCATCATCATCAGCAGCATCATCAGCATCATCAGCATCAGCATCATCAACATCAGCATCAACATCATCATCATCACCACCATCATCATCATCGCCATCGTCATCATCATCAGCAGCACTGGCATCAGCATCAGCATCAGCAGCATCAGCATCAACAGCAGCAGCATCAGCATCAGCATCAGCATCAGCATCACCATCATCCTCATCCTCATCCTCATCCTCATCCTCCTCATCCTCCTCATCCTCCTCCTCATCAGCATCAGCATCAGCATCAGCATCAGCATCAGCATCATCATCATCATCATCATCATCATCATCATCATCATCACCATCACCATCACCATCACCATCACCATCACCATCATCATCATCATCATCATCATCATCATCATCATCATCATCAAGATCATCTTTCTCATCCTCATCACCATCCTCATCCTCATCCTCATCCTCATCCTCCTCCTCCTCATCATCCTCATCATCATCCTCATCATCGGCCTCATCTCTCCTGATGGCATACGTCCTGGAAGTACCCGCCAGTAGGAGCGATAGGGGGAGGGCCATGCTTTTTGCCACCGCACGGGGCGTCGCCAGCCCGCACGACCGCGAGAGGGTCTGGCTGCCTCCACCTGGACCTGGGGCTCCCCGGGCGCGCTGGATGCTGGCGGCGCGAACAGCGGGGCACGGGGCGAGGGTGGGCTGGCCCTCCAAGAGGGCAACGATCGCTACCCGGGATGAAGGGGGGGGGGGGCTTCGGGCGAGAGGGTGTTGGCAACGGCGGCATGGCAGGGTGCGCCCGGCCACCAGCGCATGGCAGGGTGCGCCCGCGCCACCGGCGGATGGCACCACAGCACGTGTGGGGGGGGTCCAGGCCCCCCCCCCCCCAGCAAGATCGTGAGCGTTGCCCGGCGGATGGGGGGGGAGGGGGGGTTGGCCCGGGGAGCGAGCGTGTACCCGGCGGAGGAAGCAAAAACGCTCCCACGGGCCCGCATGCACCTGCGGGGGCCTCCCGGGAGGGGCCGGGCCCCTCGAGCGCCCCGCAGGCGCCAGAACCTGCGCGAGACGACGCGGCGACCTCACGCGGCGGCTCACGGCGGGCCGCCAGCGTGGCACGCTACACTTTGAAAACCCCTTGCGCGGGCAGCCTGCGCGCGACAGTCGGACCCGTGCTTTTGCGCCCCCCCCTATAGGCCACGCGCTGCCCGCGAGGCAGGCGGAGGCCGCCCCGCCTCGACGTCTGCTCGGCGCCGCGTGTCTGCGCGGCACCATGGCGTGGAACGGGCAGCCTCTGCGGCGGCCGCCGTGCTGCCACGGGTGTCCCGCTGCCCGGGGTCGCTCGGCCGTCCGCACCAGGGCGCCCAGCTCCGCAGTGGAAAGACGTTCTGGCGTTCACCCCGGGCCTCCTGCTCCTCCTGCTCCTCCTGCTCCTCCTGCTCCTCCTCGTCCTCCTCTTCCTCATCTTCCTCCTCCTTCTCCTCCTCCTCCTCCTCCTCCTCCTCCTCCTCCTCCTCCTCCTCTTGCTCCTCCTGCTCCTCCTGCTCCTGCTCCTGCTCCTCCTCCTCCTCCTCCTCCTCCTGCTCCTGCTCCTCCTCCTCCTCCTCCTCCTCCTCCTCCTCGCTCTGGCCCCCCTCCAGCAGAACGGCCCCCCGTGAAAGCGACCCCGGGTCCAGATCCTGCGGGCGCAGGCCCGCACAACGCCCTCTCGAGCACCCACCGGGGGCGCTCCGCGGATCGACTTGGCGGGGTGGGGGGCTCTGTCGTTGGGTCGGGCATGATGTCCCCTCCACAGGAGGAATATTCACAGCTAGGACAAATCATATGGGGACGTTTTTTCTTGGGGGGGCTACGGTAGAGGGAAACAATTACTGAACACTCCCCCTCCCCCCCAAACTCAATGTTGGCACGCGCGGGGGAGACTGCGGTCGAAGTGCATCTCATCAGATTCACCGCCAACTTTGAACATTGGGGGGAGGGGGAGGCGTTGACCGTTGAATGTGGCATGTGTTCGCAAAATTGGTTCCGAGGCCTGTATTTTTCATTTTCTGAGTAGATTTTGGCTATGTTTAACTTTGCTCCCCAAATCCGCCTGTAGGAGGACATGCCCGACCTAACTCTATCAACCTCCCACTGGCGCGCCGCCAGGGGTGGCCGAGCGGAAGCGACGTCCACTCCGGCCCGCACCTTGCGTCTCCGAAGTAGCGCCGCTGGTACCTCTCGAGCGCGCCGTCCTCCGCCAGCGCGGCGGCCAGCCGAGCCGAGGCCTCTGAACCGGCGGCGCCGGCTTCAACGGCGGCTCGCAGGGCCGCGAGCTGAGCCAGCTTTGGCCGCGGGTCGGAGGAGCCGCTGGCGCCGCCCGCCTCCGCGGCCGCCCACGTGGGGCCCGCGCGGGTCACCCAGTTGGCGTGGTGCACCGCCAGCCTCTGCGGCGGCGGCCCGCTCAAGGCCTGCGAGGAGGCCCAGAAACGCGGCGGCAGCCGCCCCCACGGCATGCCCAAGGTGGAGGCGTACCCCGTGTAGAGCAGGTCGTTGACCACCCTCTGGTCAAGACCGCCGCGATCCTCCACCAGCTCGAGGACCCGCTGCCAGAACGCCAGGCTGGGGCCTGTGCGACGGACGGCCATGAAACCGATGTTGACGCCTACGTCGTGGCACTCGCGCTGGAAGCACGCGTCGAGCCCCGTCATCGCCTCCTGCACGTCCGGCAACACCGCGGTGAAGAACTGGACGTCCACGTCAGAGAATATCACGAACGACCCTGCCTCGGCCGCCTCGAGGGACTCCAACAGGTGCCTAAGCTTGAAAACGTAGACCGCTGGGCCACCGGCGGCGCGGTGGGGCTTGGCGCCGATGTCCTCCACATAGGCCTCGCGCATCTCGACGTCAGTGTCCCGCACGGAGGCCACGAACTGGTCGCGCAGGGGCCGGAAGGCCTCGTCCCAGCAGCAGCAGAGGCTCACGCGAGCCCGCCCGCGCACGCCGTCGCCGCGCGGCCGCGGCCGCGCAACCCGGCCGAGGCGGTGGAGGGGCGGCGCGGCGTGCCAGAGGGAGCGGCCCCACATGGCTGAGGCGCGGGCGCGCGGGTGTGGCTGGTGGGTTTGTTTTCCCGGAAAGAGGTCCTCCTCCTCCTCCTCCTCCTCCTCCTCCTCCTCCTCCACCACCTCCTTCCCCCTCCCAACTCATGGTGGCGGTGGTGGAAAACAAACCCATCAGTGACCATCTCGAGCGCCGCACTGGCGGCGGAGGAGGGCCTGAGCGCCTGGCGGCGGCTGCCGCCGCCGTCGTCGTGGTCTCCGCCGCCGCCGCCCTGGTCGTGGCGGATGTCCGCCGGCGTCGCCGTCGGTCGCCGCTGCCGCCGAACGCGGCCGCCGCGGGAGGCGACGAGGCAGAGGACAGCGAGAAGGGCAGGAACCGAACGGGGGGAGGGGGAAGAAAACCTGGGGGAATCGGGGCGCACAGGCAGCCAGCCCTAATAGGAGCGCCAAGCTGCCACCCAAGGTCTACAAGGAGCTGGACAAGGAGAGATCGCTAAACCGGCTCGAGGGGGAACGTGAGGGGTGGGGGGACAGCTCAGGCAAGGCAGCCTCGAGCTGGAATCGGCGATACGTCGCCGACAGATCGGCGATGGGCCCTCCGATAGCGGATCCGCATGCTCCTGGGCGGGTGGCGGGGGGGACCGGGCCCCCATTGGCGAGCCATGGACGATTGGGGGTCGATGCGGACCCCGCTGGGCACATCCCCCCCGCAAACGTTGCCCCTGATGGCTCCTGCGCACCATCGTGTCAGCCGCTCCGCGCCCCCCCTGCAGGGAACGCGGGCCGCCCATGGCGCTGGAAGGAGAGGAGGAGCGGAGGAGGGACGGGGAGGAGGGAGGGCGCGGAGGAGAGCGAGAGGAGGAGGAGGAAGGGGAGGAGGAGGAGGAGGAGGAGGAGAAGGAGGAGGAGGAGGAGGAGGAGGAGGAGGAGGAGGAGGAGGAGGAGGAGGATTGTGCTAGGATTGTGCTGCTTAGGACTTACGCAGATGGAAAGCACCACGCAAGCCGCCTCACGCCTTGCAAGCCGTACTTACATCGGCGTTCCTGGTGAATGGCCGCACTCCCATAACGAATCAGTCTACCCTTGGCCGTTCTCGTTCGGGATGGTGGATACCTCCTTCACAATACCGTCCACTTACACTGACCGTCAGAAAAGCTTGGCCTAAAACACGGCTGACACGCCTGACAGGTCCTTGCTGCCACTGCCTGTCTTCCCCTTCTCGCGCGAGTTGATGCCAGCGTTGTAGCTAAGATATTGGGCTCCAGCTACGCCCCCCACTTCTCGCGCGAAACTTGCCCGGAACTCTCGACTAAATTGGGCTCCAGCTTCACCCCCCGCTTCCCGCAATAGGCTTCTCACAGAGCTCCCGCCGATACTGGGCTCTAACTTCGCCCCCCACTTCTCGCAAGAGGTTGGCCCTGAGCTCGCGACACTAGTGGGCTCCAGCTTCGCCCCCCGCTTCTCGCTGATGACTCCGCTCCCACGTTCGCCCTTCTCGCAATGCCGGGTGAGAGCACTGCGCCCCTTCTCGCAGGAGCTGATACCAACATTGTAGCTGATGACCCCGCTCCCACGTTCGCCCTTCTCGCAATGCCGGGTGAGAGCACTGCGCCCCTTCTCGCATGAGCTGATACCAACACTGTAGCTGATGACCCTCTCCTGCGGATGCCTTGGTTCCGGTCTCACCTCCGTCTCGCGGAGCACAGCCAGAGCCTGATGCCACTGCTGGTCCTTGTCGCACGCGTCGATACCAACGCTGTAGTTAAGGACGTCTGGTTCCAGTCTCACCTCCGTCTCGCGGAGCACAGCCAGAGCCTGCTGCCACTTCCCGCCGTTCTCGCACGCGCCGATTGTAGCGCTGTAGTGAAAGACGTCGGGCACCAGCTTCACCTCCGCCTCACGGAGCCCAGCCAGAGCCTGCTGCCACTGCCCACCCTTCTCACGCGCGCTTCTTTCGGCTCTGTAGCTGAGGACGGCGGGCTGTATCCCTACTCTCTCCCGCTCGCGGAGTCGGGCCAGAGTCTGCTGCCACTTCTCGCACTTCTCGCACATGCTGATTCCAGCGTTGTGGCTGAGGAAGGCGTCGGGCCCCTGCGATTCTTGGGCTGTGCGCTGTAAGGCATCACCCCTGCTTGCCAAGAGGAAGAGGATGGGAAGGGGGAAACGGACGGGGAGAGGGCGAAAGGAAGGGGAGGCATCTTGGCGGCCCGGCATGCGCCTATTCGCGGCGCCGCCACTGCGGGCGACGGCGTTTATTGATGGCACCATGCTTCTTTACGGCTCCCCGAAGCGTCGCCGCTCCGAAGTTTGCGACGGGAACGCCCAGGCGGTCCACGCAGGGACGGGCCGCTCGGGCACGGAACGGCTGAGGAGGAGGAGGACGAGGAGGAGAAGGAGGAGGAGGAGGAGGACGAGGAGGAGGACGAGCAGGAGGAGCGGGAGGAGGAGGAGGACGATGAAGATGAGGATGAGGATGAGGATGAGGATAAGGATAAGGATAAGGATAAGGATAAGGATAAGGATGAGGATGAGGATGAGGATGAGGATGAGGATGAGGATGAGGATGAGGATGAGGATGAGGATGAGGATGAGGATGAGGATGAGAGGATGATGGATGATGAGATGAGGATGAGGATGAGGATGATGATGATGATGATGATGATGATGATGATGATGATGATGATGATGATGATGATGATGATGATGATGATGATGATGATGAGGAGGAGAGGAGGAGGAGGAGGAGGAGGAGGAGGAGGAGGAGGAGGAGGAGGACGAGGAGGAAGAGGAGGAGAAGGAGGAGCAGGAGGAGGAGGAACAAGAGGAGGAGGAGGAGGAGGACGAGGAGGAGGAGGAGGAAAATGAGGAGGAGGATTAGGAGGAGCAGGAGGAGCAGGAGGATGAGCAGGAGGAGGGCGACGATGATGATGATGCTGCTGCTGATGTTGTTGATGATGGTGATGCTGATTCTGATGATGCTGCTGATGATGATGAGGATGATGAGGATGAGGATGAGGGCGACGATGAGGAGGGGGATGAGGAAGAGGAGCAGGAGGAGGGAGATAAGGAGAAGGACGAGCAGGAGGAGCGGGAGGAGGAGGAGGACGATGAGGATGAGGATGAGGATGAGGATGAGGATGATGATGAGGAGGAGGAGGAGGAGGAGGAGGAAGACGAGGAGAGAGAGGGAGGGAGAGGGAGCGATAGACATGGGAGGTGGAGCGGCAGCGACCAGTCCTGCGGCGGCTTCTAGGGGGCCGCGGGGGGGCCGCACACGAGCGCACGAGACGCTGCCGTTGCAGCGCGTTCGGCGATCGGGGGGCCCCAAATGGGCCCGCACCAAAGGTCGCTCCGGCGAAGCAGATCCTCCCGGTGCTGCCCCCCACGCCCCACCTGCGGCTCCTCGGGCGTCTTCTCCTCCTGCGCGGCAGCGCTCTCGGCCGCGGGGGCCGCCTGTCTGGGAGGGGGGGGGGGCCCGTGCGGGGGCACAGGGGCGGGCGGCCGGGGCCCAAGGCGAAGCCAGGACCAGGACAGGTCGGAGCAGGATTGATCCACGGGCGCCTAATTGGCGTCGCGCGGCGCGAAGCGCGAATCACGTCGCGCTCTCTCGAGGAGGAATCGGAGCCGCACCGCGAACAAGGGCGCCTAACTTCGCGCTGCGCGAAGCGCGAACCACTTCGCTCTCTTGCGCCGCCCCCCCCCAGGGAAGAGAAGGAGGACGAAGAGGAATCGGGGCCGAACCGCGAAGCGCGCACCACTTCGGGCCCTCGAGGGCGCCCTTGATTAATCGAGGATCTCTGAGATCCAGCGGTCCTGTAAGATGCGTATCGGGCGCCGCGGCCGTTCCCCATCGCTCCGGAACGCCCTGGAACGATTTATGCTCCGGTCCAGGCTGCCCGGTTCTCGCGTGGGGTCCCGAAACGGTGCGGTGACAGCCCGCCGGGTGGTCTCGAAAGCCCGAAAGACGTCACCGCGCAAGGTCCGCCACTGGGCCCGCTGTGGGACCTCCTGGATGCCCCAGACGCCCGAGCCGTCCTCGGCGGACGACCAACAAGTCCCAGAATAGTGCGGCAAGGCCCCACGGACTCGCCACGTGAACGCTTCTTCTTTGAAAGAACAGAAAATCCATCCTCATAATAATCACCCGGACATGCGAAGCCGTTTAATTAACGCACCCAAGGAAGGAATCGAACACGCTGGTGCCCTTCGTTCTCCTTGGTCAGGTGCAGTGTGGCCTCGCGACCGTCTTGTGCGCGCTGGCTACCGTATCTCACCTGCTTGCTGAAGGTGTGCAGCAGGCAAGGCCACAGTTGGGCACGAGTGTTACGAGCGCCCTGGCTTCTACAACGACGTGCCTGATGATCCTGATCTCATGTGAAACCCAGAGCTCGAGTATGTTCGCTCTTATCTCACGAGTAAGGGTCAGTCAGGAGCAGGGCAGCAGGATTATGACTATTTCGAGACCTCCGTGGATATGCCCCTGAGCCCCCTTGTACCTCCTTATGTAGTTGACATGCTGGACTTGGAGTTCTGGGATGACTGGAGTTCGGACTCGTGTTCCTGGAGTAGTGTGTGTTATACTGATGGATCTGGCATGGCCCCAAGCTGGCCAGAACTACGTCGTTGTGGGTGGTCTGTGGTTCAGTTGGGTGACACTGGAATGCCCGTTAGAGCCATGTATGGGCCCCTTTGGGGGCCGATTCAGACTGTGGGTAGCACTGAGAAGTTTGCGGTTCTACAAGCCCTCCGACATCTGCCAAGACTTACCTTGGTTGTTTCTGATTTGTTGGGCCTCGTGCGAGAGGCAAGCAGCAGGTCACACGAACTGGCTGATTCACAAACGGCCTATGCAAATATCTGGCGCTCCATCCCGGCAATGCTCCCTGGTGGAGAGGGTCACCCGAAGTTCCTATGGTGCCCTGCCCATGTCACGGACTCGGACTACGTCGACGCTGAGGCAGGCAAAATGGCACCATGGGAGTTTGTCATGGGCAACCGATGGGCTGACTACTTTGCCAAGCAAGGTGCACTTGTCCATGCCCAGCCTGACGATAGTCAAGCACTTCGAGGCAAGAATGCAGGATTGTCGGATGCAGGCGCGATTATTTGCTTGGGCTGCGGCCAAGGTGGCGGCTCGTGATCAGATCAGTGACCGACCAGAGCAGCTCCTGAAAGCCCATCGTGCTGTACTGCCCCGCTTAGACCTCACTGCACGCAAGATGGCGGTCAGGTCCCCGCAGGTTTTCCAATATAGAGATTGTCTAGCAGTTGCCCGTGCGCAGGCCAGTCTCGGGAAGCTCCTCGGGACCCAATGCGAGCCCACGGCCCCAGAGAGGCTGAATGCCAACGCCGACCTGGCGCTCCAGAGGGCTCCACTCTGGAGGTCCCAAGCTGTCAGTGTTGCCCTCCCAGGGGCGGCGGAGTTTGTAGGTTATGATTTGCCACAGGGTGCTCCGCCGAATGCGGATCCAACGCCTGGGGCTGACGACATCGTCGAGCTCCGTGGGCACCGTGTGCTGGTGCTGCCGCGGGCGATGGCGTGCGCGTTGTGCGGCTCGCATCGAGTGTCCAGCGGCAAAGTGGCGCACCGCAAGCTGCAGGAGCAGTGCGCAGGGGCGGCGCAGCACGGCCAGTCCCGATAACAAAAATCAGACCTATCGCAGATCTGCTATCAAGGGTGGCCGCCACCCTAAGACGGGCAAATCTATAAGACCTGCCTGAGTTTACTATGTACGGCCCGTGCTCCCGTCCTTCGGTTGCACGACTTGGCCTGGCGCTGGTCCTCCTCCTCCTCCTCCTCCTCCTCCCTCCCTTCCTCCCCCTCCTCCTCCTCCTCCCTCCCTCCCTCCTCCTCCTCCTCCTCCTCCTCCTCCTCCTCCTCCTCCTCCTCCTCCTCCTCCGGGACTTCGACCCCTTTCCCAGGCTTCGTGGGGTTCTCGAGAGGACCAGACATTTTGGGCCCAGCCCTGGGATATATCTCTACGACCCCCTGTCGTGTGACAAGGAGGTTAGGAGGTGGTGGTGGGGGGTGGGGAAAGAACCAGCTGCCAGAACATGCGATGAGTGTGATGATGACGATGCTGGTGACTTGCCCTCGAGTTAGCGACGACGCGTCATGACCATGTTGCGCTGCGATGTAATCCCACCATCGTTCTCACTATCGATCTCGCTTCCGACTCCACTATCGATCTCACGATCAATGTCACCATCAATCTCTCGATCGACCTCACTATCGATCCCACTACAGATCTCCCAGCCAATGTCACAATCAACCTCACTGCCGATCTCAGCTTTCATCTCCCTGTCCATCCCGCTCTGGCGATTCCATGATCGATCTCACTATCGACCGCACCATCGCTACCAAGGCGGGGCACCCCGGCCACCGCCCGCCCACCGCCGACGGGGTACCGACGGGACACCCACGGGACACCCACGGGACACCCACGGGACACCGCGGCGGGACACCCCAGGCCACCGCGCGCCCACCGGGGGGCAGAGGGGCGTTCCCGCTGCATCCGAGTCGCCCTGGCGACGGCGGGGTAATAATCCCTCTCGCGTGCGCCCGTGCAGCTCCGCGTCGCCTGCACCCACGGCGCGAACGAGAAACCGAAACCGATGTCCTGGTGGGGGGGCTTCTCCGTTCCGCTGCGATCTCCCCCCCCCACCTCCGACGATGGGGGTGCAGGCATCCTCGATAAGAGGTGCGTGCGACTAGCCCCCTTGGGTCGTGTTGCCCCCATCGTACTTGAGGACCACATCCCAGAAATAATTTCGAGCACCCAGAAAAATATCGAAATAATGTCGAACGAATATCGCCTCCCAGGGCCCGACACGTGAAAGCCCTCAACGTTTGGTATTCTCCTAGTGCTCGAAATTCCTTCTGGCGATCAAGGCTCGAATAGGTTGGAACATGATAAACCTTTGGGTTGTGGATGCCACGACAATGGACACCCTAACCGTCCTATCATTGAATTTAATATGTATTTAAAATGTCGGAAACATGTTCTAAACATGTTTAACACATGTTTTAGAGGCGGTCTGCATGCCAGCTCCTGTGCCGGAGCGGTCCCCTGGAGGGCAGACGAATGATCTCGCGCAGGAACGGCCAAACGCCGCGTGCGCAATCTCTTATCCACCCATAAGCGACCACGTGTGCAATGCGACAGAGACAACAAGAGGGGCGAGGGAGGGGAGGGGGGGGGGAAGGGGAGGGGAGGGGAGGGACGCGACAGAGACAACCAGAGGGGCGAGGGAGGGGGGGAGGGGGAGAAGGGGAGGGGAGGGGAGGGGGAGGGGGAACACATGCACGTGCACAGCGAGTGAAGCATGCATAAACATCTGGAGATGACTCGGCAGCGTGCTGCCCCTCCGCAACCTCTGGGCGTGTCCCAGGCTCCCCCTCTCGTCCCGAGGTGGCCAAGGCGCTCCTCGGGCGGAGAGCTCGGGGGCCGGGGGGAGACGCCAAGACTCGCCCCGCGAAGGGGCGGCGCCGCTGGCCGCTCGGCGGCCCACGGAGGGCGACCTCCGGCCCGCTGAGGACGCTGGGCTCGAACGTATCCCTATCCCTAAGATTTGACGCGCCAAAAGGCGATGACAAATTTCAGGGATTCGCTTTCAAAAAATAAGGGGATCCCTAAGATTGGCATCGTGATGAGGAGGTGCCCAGCATGTAGGGATAGGGATATGTTCCAGGCTGGTAACGCTAGGCAAGAGATGCTGTTCCCATCGCACTTGCGGACCACATCCCACAAATGTAATGTCGAGCGCCCCAAAAACGCATCGCACAAAGTCGGACTTAATTGGACAGGACACGCGAGAGGACACAAGACTCCGAGGTTCCGAGGGCCACCTTGCCATAGCAAGGCAAGGAAACATGGGACGCAAGACACAGGACACACCAATTCTCTTGATTTGGCAGGGTCGACCTACTAATCCGGGCCGACTGTACGTGCCTGCCCTGCACGCGAGCGAAGTGTGGAACGAGTATCGCCTCCCAGGGCCCGGCACGCGAGAACCCTCCAAAATTCCGTACCTTCTTGGCGCTCGAAGTTCGTTCTCGTGATCCAGGCTAACTGGCCATCGCTCGGACGTCCATTCCCTGTGCTTTTTGTCGGTTTCGTGCGTGGCGTTTTCGCAGGATGATCCAGGATGCTCCCCGCCGAGAAAAAATGCACACGTCCGAGCGATACCGAGCTAACGTAGGTTGGTACATCATAAGCCCAAGGGAGGGGAAGTGCAGCCGAGGGAGGAGGCGAGGACGCGACCCGCGGCAGCAGGGCGAGGAGGGCACCCGGGCCCAGGACGGGCGGGACCCGCCCGCTTGCCTGCCGTCGCTTCGCGACCTCTCTCCGTCCCCGCGCCAGATCCTCTCGACACGACGTGCACGACGTGCAGGGCGGCTCGGTTGAAGGGGCCCTGGGACACACAAATAATTATCCCAGTGCGACCCTACCTAGGAGTTGGAGCATTTAGGAAAACAACATCTACATCTACACCGACAGCTACATTTACATCTACACCTACATCTACATCTACATCTACACCTGCTATGCTATGCTGTGCTGTGCTGTGCTATGCTATGCTATGCTATGCTATGCTGCGCTATGCTATGCTATGCTATGAAATGATATGCTATGCTATGCTATACTATGATATGCTATGCTATGCTATGCTGTGCTAATGCTGCGCTGCGCTATGCTGCGCTGCGCTGAGCTAAGCTAAGGTAGGCTAAGCTATGCTGTGCTAAGCTAAACTAGGCTAGGCAAAGCTAAGCTAAGCTAGTATAATATGAGATAAGCGAAGCTAAGCTAAGCTAAGCTAAGATAAGCTTAGCTAAACTAAGCTGGGTGAACCCAGGGGGCGCAACTGGGGGAACCGCGGGGCGGATACTGGGGGAACCGCCCGGGGCGGGGAACACTGCCCGGCCCGTTTAATCTAAGAGAGTAAGAACCCTTCTAGGCAGAGCCTAGGTAGGGAAATATACACAAATAACCAGATTCCCAATATTTTCCCATACTTTCCGGGTTCTTGTCTTCCACCCCGCTTCCCATATTTTCGCACAGTCTCTGGGGAATCGACGATTCATTGTGTCTGTGTGTTTCTCTCCCTCCCGATCGGGGTGGGGCCCGCTGGACGGGCGACACCGCCGGGCGCCGCCCTGCGAGAGGGGCCCGTGCTAAAACAGAGCTAGGATCGGGATAAATCGCTCCAGAGCGTTCCGGAGCGCTCTCAGAGCGTTCGGGAACGCTCTGGAGCGGCCGCGGCGCCCAATACATCCCCCAAACCCGCCGATCCTCAGAGATCTCGAGTCATCCCGCTCCGATTTTGTCCCGATCTTCGCGTCGTTTTACGTGCACTCGAGACTTTGGCCGCCAACGTAAGCTTTCTTAAGCATCACCCAAGGTGTATCCCTGTGCTGGGCACCTCCTCATCGACGATGCCAACCTTAAGGATCCCCTTATTGTTTGAGGCGGGTCCCTAAGATGGTCATCGCCTTTTGGCGTGTCCATCTTAGGGATAGGGACACGTTCGAGGCTGGCAAGTGTGCCCCCAGCCCACGGGCATCAAGGGGCAGCCATCGTGCGGGGAGAAGAGATGCTGCGCCCGCCGCCGCGGCCTGGCGACCGGCACCTCCACGAGAGCAGTGCCCGCTGCGAGCGCGATGCGCCGGCTCTGTCCAGTGAGCGCGCACTTGGGTATACAGTGTGTCCAGTGGCGAAGTCTCACCGCAACCCTATGGCCGAATTGGTCCTTCTCCTCCTCCTGCTCTGAACCGATCCTCCTCCCCCTCCTCCTCCTCCTTCTCCTCCTCCTCCTCCTCCTCCTCCTCCTCCTACTCCTCCTCATCATCCTCGTCCTCCTCCCCGCCCCCTGCGCCAAGCGAGCTGGGCGCCTGGCGACACTTTGCTAAACCAGCAGGCGAGCCCAGAATCGAGGCGATGTCGGATCGGCGATCGACATAAATCGGATCGGCGGACATCGGCAGCCAAGTCGGGAGAAGTCGAATCGGCACCAACTGGCAGGCCAGTGGGCCTCCATCGAGAAATCGGAGGCCAACTCCAGATCTGAAGTCGAATCAAATCGGAATCGGAAGCCATCGAACACGAACCGAAGCGGATCGGAGGACTCGAACCGAGCCCCGATCAGGAAGGCGCGACGCTCACTCTGCATGCGATTTGCATTCTGCTCGTGGTCGCGGTGGAGGCCACTCGACTGCACTTCCTTGCTCGTGTTTGAAGATCGTGCTCTCGCGATCTCCCCGGCTGCATCCGCAGACGGGCCAGTGCCTTGCGTCATGTCGGGCGTGTCCCCCGACATGGGGATTTTCGACGACAAATAACAATATGCCACAAAAATGCTCCAACAAGGTCAACAAATATACTCAAACAATAATCCCCAAACTATTTTTTGGCGTATGTTTGTTTTTTGGTGTATTTTCATTTTTCGTAGAAAATCCCCCTGTAGGGGGACAGGCCCGCCTTAAGCCTTACTCCAAAAATAGCCCCCAGACTATTTTGGGAGTATTGTTTGACTATTTTTTGGGTATTTTTTTTGGCTTTCGCCGAAAATCCCCCTGTAGGGGGGCAGGCCCGCCTTAAGCATTGCGCACGGAGAGAAAAAATCGCTCCGTTGGGGCATGTTTGGGATATTTTTTTGGGGTATTTCTTATATGTTTTGGGTATTGTCTATTTTTCGTCGAAAATCCCCCTGTGGGATGACAGGCCCGCCTTACGCCTTACGGATGTGGGTATCTTTTTTTTTATATATATATATATATATATATATATATTCGCCGAAAATCCCCGTGTAGGGGGGCAGACTATTTTTGGAATATGTTTTGAATCTTTTGGGGGTATTGTTTATTTTTCGTCGAAAATCCCCCTGTAGGGGGAAAGGCCCGCCTTAAGCCCTGCGCACGGAGAAACAAAAAACCTCGGTGCCGGGCGGCGGCCGCCCGAGGAGGGCCGGGCTCTCTCTCTCTACCGGCGAGGAGCGAGGCAGGGCGTGCCTCGGTGGGGCGCGGGCAGGAAAAAGCGACGCCCGTGCGGAGCGCGACAGGGCAGTTGTTAATACATCGTTAAAAAAAATGTAGTTAATTCAGGAATAGATTTATGCATGAACTCATCGTTGTTTTTGCCTGCTGAAGCCATCGGTGCCGGGCGGCGGCCGCCCGAGGAGGGCCGGGCTCTCTCTACCGGCGAGGAGCGGGGCAGGGCGTGCCTCGGTGGGGCGCGGGCAGGAAAAAGCGACGCCCGTGCGGAGCGCGACAGGGCCGTTTTCAATACATGCTCCGCGTGCGGATCATGGATTCAAAATGCAGGGAGTCAGTATGAAAAGCAACGGTGAGTTCATGCATACATGTATTCATATGTTCATCATGTATGAAGGCAGCGCGCCCATGCACAGGGCAGTTCTTACTATATGCAGAGCGCGACAGGGCAGTTTGTAATACATTTTTTAAAACAAAAAATGTGAGTTTTAACACATGATTAAGTTATGAATGAATTTCTGCATGAACTCATCGTTGTTTTTGATACTGAATCCCTACATTTTTAATACATGATCCGCACGCGGAGCATGTATTAAACACGGCACTGTGCTGGCAACAACCTGCTCCTGCATCCCCCCCCTCGGAATCAGGCGCAGGTCTTTCCCGCGGCGTGGCGGCGCCCTGGGACCCCCCAAAAATTGCAGTGCTCGCGCAGACAATGGCGACGGCGGACACAGACACCTGACCCGTGGGCCGCGCTTCGCGCGTCGACCAACATGAAAAACCTGCGTTTGACTTCGAGGGAGGTTGTGGGACAGGGCACGGGGTTAAGGTGAGAAGGACATGCGGGGACGTGCAGTCGTCCGCGGCGACATCAGGGCCGAAGAGCGACCAAACTGCCGAACTGGCAACACAGCCGACACGTCCAAAACCAACCGACCAGGAAAAACCGAGGAGGACGCACACGAACGCAGCCACTGGCCGGACCGAACCGAACCGAACCGCACCGACCGAACGCAGCCAGCCAAACCGAACCGCGGACATCCTTGGGGCAGGAGCGAGTCGGGGGCGCGCAAACGTGGATTAGCGATCCATGGATTTGGCGCGCGGTCGCCAAATCCATGGATCGCGGGAGGTGCCCTCCCCAGAAAGCGGCCGGTGCCGCCTCGCTCGGCGGCGAAAATCCGCGATTTCCCATGGAAACGGGACCCGTCGCTAATCCACGCCCCCTGAATCCATGCTTGCGATCGCCTGAGAGAGGACGAGAGTGTGCTTCCGCGCAGCGTCAAACCGATCCCTACCCCCACTGGCGTGGCCCGGGCCCCACTGGCCGATCTATGCCCCTAGATGGGGGAACAAAAAAATTGTTCGGGCTTCGAAGGGCATATCCCCAACTGGGGTGGTGGGATGGTGCAGGTCGGGATGAGGATCGGTGAAACGATACAGGACGTCGGCCCCGCCTCGGCCGCCGGCTCTGCGGGCTCCGCCGCCGGCTCGTCCTGCTGAGAGGGGGTGGCCGGCGGCTGAAGCAGGGGCGCCGGAGGGAGGAACGGGGGAGGGGGATGGGAGAGACAGTGCGTTGTCCTGTCTCTGCTGCTCGCAGAGCAGTGCTTGCAGCTCAGCTTTCGTACTCGTGCTTCGAGGCTGTCGAAGCCCTCGGGGCCCCCGTTCCTGGAGGCCTCCTCCGAGTCCCTGCGGACCATCTTGGACGCTGAACGCTCCTTCAAGCCATCCGATGGCCATCAACTCAGGGGTAAATTCCTGCCGATGGCCGCGCTTCGGGGCGGAGGGGTATATCCTTGTGGGGACAGCAGATGACTGCAACCACATCGAGGACACACCGTGGTGGATGTCAGGCGCATGCCAACAATCGCCAGAACACCGTAACCAGCTTAGTACTGGCTGTGGTCGATGTTGGCGTTCCAGACGGCCAAATCGACCACAGCCGCAGCCAAAGCGTTCATTTCGGAGTCGGTGGGTTCTCCCCCGAGGGGTCCTCCAGGAAATCCTCTCAGTTGTGGTTCTGCTTCGTTGCTGTTGTTGTTTTTGTTGTTGTGCTCAGAATCCTCCTGGTGCCCCCCCCCGCACGAGTGGCTTGGGCGATGTCGCGTCGCCCAGCGTCCAGGACGACACAAGTGAAGGGGCCCCAGGACACACAAATAAATACACACATAAAATGATTCCCCATATTTTCCTATATTTTCTGTCTTCCCCCCCACTTCCCATATTTTCCCATATTTTCTGCGGAATCGAAGATCAATTGTGTCTGTGTGTTTTTTCCTCTCCTGAACAAGCCCCGCACATGCGATGCCCTCGATTTTCTTTCCTCCGGGGCCCCCGGACGTCCCGACCCCTCCCCCCGAACAGGGGCCGACCGTCCCAGCATTTCTAGAGGCCTACCACGGCATGCGCGTGGAGGAGAGAGAAGGATCACAGGACGCAGACAGCGCTCCTGAAGCCGATGACGGTGTCAGCCAGACGTGTGCTAAGGAACATCCTGTGAGAACTACAGAAGATGCTGCGGATACTCTTTGGTGCACCTATAGGCGAGCCAGGACGCTTCCCCACTGCTCGACTCCCCGGGGCCGCGTCTTCAGCCCAAGTCGTTCTTGCATGGTCCGCACGTTCATCCCAAGAGGGAAGCCACGGCGGCAGGAGGAGGAGGAGGAGGAGGAGGAGGAGGAGCAAGCAGGAGCGAGGAGGAGGAGGAGGAGGAGGAGGAGGAGGAGGCGGAAGAGGCGGAGGAGGCGGAGGAGGAGGAGGAGGACGAGGAGGAGGAGGAGGAGAAGGAGGAGGAGGAGGAGGCGGAGGCGGAGGAGGAGACGTCGCGAGCAGGTCCGGGGAGGGCGCGCGCGAACGAGCGCACCCTCGCCCTGTGACCGCCGCCGCCCGGCCGCCCCGTTTTTTTTTGCTGTTCACTCACTCTCTCTCCTCTCTCTCTCCTCTCCTCTCCTCTCCTCTCCTCTCCTCTCCTCTTCTCTCCTCTCCTCTCCTCTCCTCTCCTCTTCTCTTCTCTTCTCTTCTCTTCTCTTCTCTTCTCTTCTCTTCTCTTCTCTTCTCTTCTCTTCTCTCGCGATCATGAGATCAGACCGCCAACAGTGCGCAAGATAACAATGGGTGCTGATCCATTCAACACATACCCAGGCTTACGAGGATATGACTTGTTCAACCTGGCGTTTTGTCCTCGACTTCGACCTCCACGGCCATTTTGCCAGGGCCGGGAACCGTCCAACATGGTCCCTGAAGGGAAAGCCACCCCAGGGGAAGGGGTCGGGGCCCCTTTGGTCGCAGATTGACAGCAAAAATACCGGAGGATGTCTGGACATGACAGAAGTACGTTTATACATCTATTTCACACGTATAACTATGCAGAGTCCAGAGGATGTCTGGATATAACATGTTGGATATACATATACATTTGTAAGTGTACAACGATGTCAGAACGAGGAAGCCGAACGGTCATTCACTGTCCCTGGGTGTGGGCCCAAAAGAAGCCCCAAGGGGTCCCCAAACGGCCCCCGAGAGGCATCCAACCTGCCTCCAAGAGGCCCCCGAGAGGCCCCCCACGAGATCCCAACGAACATCCAATAGGCTTCATACCCACAACCCAGGCACGGTGTGGCGGGATGGGACAAAGGCCATTGTAATGTAAACATATATATATATATATACACACATATATATACACATATATATGTATGTACTCATAGTTGTGTGCTTTGAATATGAGTACACAATTGAATTCATATATGATATACACATACATACACATATATCTGTATGTGTATATATATATACATGTACACATCCCCCGCACATTGCTTACACGTAGGGTTTCTCACTTCTGTCCTCAAGAACTGGGCCGTGCCTGTGATCTGGCGGCTACGTGGCCGCCGCCGCCGCCCCGTCGCTGCTTCGTCGCCGCCCGCCGTCTGGGCCTGTCCGCCGGCCTGGCGGCCACGTGGCCGCCGTCGCCGTCCCCTCGCTGCCTCGTCGCCGCCCGTCGTCTGGGCCTGTGGGTCGGTGTGACGGCTATGTGGCCGCCGTCGCCGCCCCGTCGCCGCCGCGTCGCCGCCCGAGATTGTACAACAGAGATTGCACCGCATAGAGTGCACCACAATGATCGCACTGCGCGTATTGCATCACATAGACTGCACCACATAGCTTGCACAACATAGATTGCACCGCATAGGTGGCACCACATAGACTGCACCACATACAGTGAAACCACATCGAGCGCACATGATATATTGCACCACATCGATTTCGCCACATATATTGCACCAGAAAGTGCACCACATAGACTGCACCACATGGATTCTCCTTTCTAAAGAACTAATAGATTCTACCCCCCCCCGGACTTATCGGGTCCCCCGCGCGTGCTGTAAATTACATATGATTCTGACACGTGTCCATCCTAAATATGAATTCGTACCATCCCAGCCAAGCCGGGTTCCCCCCCCTGCGGTTCCCTTGTAAAAAAACACTATGCGGTGACATGTTTTGTTCTAACATAGCACTTTTACATTAATCCCTTGCAAAAAAAGGGACGAAGTTTGCACGCGCGCGTCGTGGCGCGCGCATGCCGAAATCCTTCAAGAACCTTCGGTTCCGGAGAGATTTCAAAATTGAATTTCCAAAAAACATATAAAAACACATGGTTTCGCAACACTGATTCAAAAAAAAACTTACGCGCGAGCTCTTGCGAAATCTTTAGAAAACCATAAGTGTTCCAAGATTTTCACAAAATGCTACCAAACGAGCTTCGCGCGCGCGCATGTCGAAATCTTTCGAACGCTCTTGCGCGTGTGCCGTCGCGAGAACCCTCTGCAAAAAATGGGACGAAGTGCAGACGCGCGCGTCGTCGCGGGCGTATGCCGAAATCCTTCAAAAACCTTCGGTTTCGGAAGAATGTCGAAATCGTGCGTCCAAAAAACCTACAAAAACACAAGGTTTCGCAACACGGGTTTTCAACAAAATTGTGCGCGCGCGCTCTTGCGTCGTCGTCGTCGTCGTCGTCCTCCCTCCTCCCTCGTCGTCGTCGTCGTCGTCGTCGCCGTCGTCGTCTTCTGTCTTTCCTCGTCGTCTTTGGCGTCGTCGTCGTTTCCGTCGTCGTTGTCGCCGTGGTCGTCCTTCCTCCCTCGTTGTCTTCGTCGGCGTCTCGTCGTTGTCCCTCCTATTTCGTCGCCGTCGTCGTCGTCGTCGTCGTCGTGGTCTTCACTCCTCCCTCGTCGTTATCCTCCTCCCTCGTCGTCGTCGTCCTTCGTCGGCGTCTCGTCGTCGTCCCTCCTATTTCGTCGCCGTCGTCGTCGTCTTCGTCGTCGTTGTCATCGTCGTCGTCTTCCCTCCTCCCTCGTCGTTGTCGTCGTCGGCGTCGCCGTCCTTCCTCCTTCTTCGTCGTTGGCGTCGTCGCCGTCTTCCCTTCTCCATCGTCGTTGTCGTCGTTGTCGCCATCGTCGTTGTTTCTCCTCCCTCGTCGTCGTCTCCGTTGGCGACGTCGTCGTCGTCTTCGTCGTCGGCGTCGTCGTTGTCGTCGTCGTCGGTGTCGTCGTCGTCGTCGTCGTCGAAAACATTGGAGACGTCGTCGGTGTCGTCGCAGTCGCTGTCGGCGGCGCCGTCGTCGTCGATGTCGCTGTCGTCGTCGGCATCGGTGTCGTGGCCAAGTGCCACGCAGTACCTACCGTCACGGTCTTGTCTGAAGATGTCTTGCGACCAAGTTGCGGGTGGGAGGGTGGGATGTTTGCACGAGCAGTGGAGAGGACAGCTTCAAGACAGTCGAAGTGGTTTTTTGCACCACCTAGACTGCACCGCATAGCTTACACACCATATATTGAACCGCATAGATTACACAACATGGATTGCACTACTTATCTTGCCCCACAGGGAGTGCACAACATATATTGCACCACATAGGTTGCACCATATGTATATATATTATATATATATATATATATATATATATATATATATATATATATTCATTCCTCATGATACACTGCACCACATCGATTGTACCACTTAGACTGCAAAACATGGATTTCCCAACATTGTGCCACATTGAGGTCTCAGCATCTATTGCACCACGCACACTGCACCACGTTTTTTGTGCAACGTAGATTGTACTGCACATCGATTGCACCACATACGTCGCAAAACATACATTGCTAGAAAAACGCTGCCTGGGGTCCACGCTGACTATCACACACACATATATATAGATATATAGATGTAGATGTAGATGTAGATGTAGATGTAGACGTTTGTATACATGTTTATATGTAGGTGTGTCAATACATATGTATATATATATATACATGTATATACAGATATCCGGACGTGAACACCGTGCGACACAGATCGCTGGCAGGCACACCCTGATCGCCAGACAAGCCAACGCGTGCCACAGGCAGGCGCCGCCCCGCCGCCCCGCCGGGTCCTCCCCGGCGGGCCTCCACGCGCGCGCGGCGGCGCCGGCCCGCGAGGCCGCCTCGCCCCCCTTGGGCGCCATGGCCTGCCGCTTCTTCTCCGCCGCCTGGGGCGGCACGCGGACACGGCGGGCCCGCCGCGCTCGGGGCCCCGATCTCCAAGGCCCTTCTCGCGCGTCCTTATCGTTGCGTCCTTACTGTGCTATGCTTAGGGCATCATCATCGTCTTCGTCCTTATCGTTGCGTCCTTGAGGCATGCTCCTCGCGCGTCCTTGCCATACGGGCGAACTCTGCCCTCCCCTCGGTTTCCCCTGTTTGGGGCCTCCTGAGAGGCCCTCGTCGACACCGCGGGGTTCGAGGAGCCATGGACGCGCCAAGCGACACCCGACACTGCCTCACGGGAGGCCAAGACAGCCACAAGACAGCCCAAAACGAGTATCATAATTATCATCATCACCATCATCACCGTCATCACCATCACCATCACAATCATCATCATAATCATCAGCATCATCATCATCGCCATCATCGTCAGCATCATCGGCTTCGTCATTGTCATCCTCATCGTCATCTTCATCATGATACTGATCCTGATACTCTTTCCTCCTCCTCCTCATCATCATCGCCATCGTCATCGGCATCGTCAGCAGCAGCATCACCCTCCTCATCATCATCACCATCATCATCATCACCATCAGCATCGTCACCATCACCATCACCATCCTCATCATCCTCATCCTCCTCCTCATACTCATCAACACTACCACCACCAGCATCATCATCACCATCACCATCACCATCACCCTCCCCATCACCATCATCATCATCATCAGCATCAGCATCAGCATCAGCATCATCATCATCATCATCATCATCATCATCATCATCATCATCATCATCATCATCATCATCATCATCATCATCATCATCATCATCATCATCATCTGCATCATCATCACCATCACCATCACCATCACCATAACCATCATCATCACCATCCTCTGCAACATCATGTTCTGCAACATCATACCCATCTTCACCATCAATCACCATGCTCCTCACACACGAAGTGTTACAGATCACAGCCTCCCGTGCTTCCTCGAACAAACGCCACCCAAAATGTTGCTCTGGCTTGATGGCGGGACTTGCCGCACGTAACTGAGTCGAATTCTACTGGGGCTCAATCCGGCCCTAATAGGATCCCACTGGGGCTGGATGCAATTCTTATAAAATCTCATCAGGGCTCGATACAATTTTAATGGAATCGAACTAAGCCTCGCTGGCGGCGACGTCGTGGTCGTCGTCGTCGTCGTCGTCGTCGCTGTCGCCGGCGTCTGCGTCGTCGTCGTCTGCCGGCGGCGGCAGCCCCTGGGATTGAAGGGTGTGGGAGTGGGTTGGAGGGGAGGGGAGTTCTAGCCCACCGCAGAATATTCCTGCACGACGACGCCGACGACCACGATGATGAAGACCACCACGACGAAACTTGTTATACGACGACGCCAACCACGACAGCGATGACGATGGACGACAACGCCGTCGACGGAGCAAGGGGGAGAGGGGGGTAACGAAACAACCCTCCCCGCATCACGCTGCTAGCAAACAGCGAGGGCGACGACCGACGACGACGACGATGTCCCTCTCCCATTCCACCCCCATTCTCTCAGTTTGTCCTCTTCCTCCTCCACCTTCTCCTCGCTCGCATACCTCCCCCCTTTCCCAAAACCAATCAACTTTTTGTCGGCAATGAGCCGATGCCGCTCGTTACCCTTCTTTCGAAAGATCTGTCGTATTGTGATTACGAACCGTATCTCCTACGGCAATAGTAGGGTCGACGAGAATAGTCTCGAGATCACAGGGCAAGTTCCGGTGGAAGATGCGAGGTGGAGGTAGGAGAAAAAGAGGGTCCGGACAGGGAGGGGGAGGTGGGAGGGGATCTCGAGCCCTTCAATAATTGTCCCAGGAGAAGGATGGGGGGGGGGCTGGACCCCCTCTCAAGAATTTTCCTCGGGGAGTGGAGGGGGGGGATTCTGGACCCTTCCCGCAAGAACTGTCCAAGGGGCGGTGTCTGGACCCCCCTGCGAAGACTTTTCCGGGAGGGGGGGGGGGAATCCCTCCCCTGCCAGCAGCGGCATAAAACGTTTAGAGGAGCTATTTCGGCATGCGCGCACAAAACGCATGTTTTGCCGAAGTTGATGAAGATGTTGGATCACACATGTTTTTTTTCTCGGGTGACTTCGAAAACGCGCAGCTTTTCCCCTTCTGGAAACCACGTTGCCAAACCATTGTTGGAACATGTTTGCGGGACGCTCGATGTTGACATCTTTGCGAAACGCTTAAAACGTTTTTGAAGGACGTCGGTATGCGCGCGCGACGACGCACACGTGTGCACGCGCGTGCACTTCGTCATTTTTGTTGTGTTGCAAGGGTTTCTTGGCACATGGATGAGATTTGACAAACGAATGTGCGCGCATAATGTTTCTTTGCTACTGCAAGGGATGAAAAAAAGAGGGGGCGAACCGGGTTTGACCGGAACCACACGAAATCAGATTGAGAATAAGCGATGGGGCACAATCGTATCAACACTGTGCATCCCCACGGGGGGATTGGTCCTTCCTCGGGAGATTGGTGGATCGTAATTCTATTTAAGCGAAAGTCCACCTGACGCAACACATGGTATACAATTTTAACTACTTTTGGCTTGTATCTGTTTACAATGTATGCGGAGCAAACTATGGGGTGCAATTAATTTCAGTTCGCAGTGAGGTGTCCACTCCACTGCTCGCGCAAACATCCCACCCACCCACCCGCAACTTGGTTTGCAAAATCTCTTAAGACCGTGACGGTGGGTACCACATGGCACTTGGCAACACCAGCGACGCCGACGACGACAGCGACAACGACGATGACGACGCCGCCGACAACGACTACGACGACACCGACGACGTCTCCAACGACTTCGACGATGCCGACAACGACGACGACGACGACACCGACGACGACGACGACACCGACGCCGACGACGACGACGATGACAACGACGACGACGATGACACGCCGACGACGACGATAACGACGACACCGACGACGACGACGACGTCAACGACGCCGACGACGACGACGACGACGACGACGACGGCGGCGACGACGACGACGCCGACGTCGACGACGACGAAGACGACGACGACGCCGACGACGACGACGAAGACGACGACGACGTCGCCAACGAAGACAACGAGGAAGGAGGGAGGACGACGACGGCGACAACGACGACAACGACGAGGGAGGAGGGAGGACGGCGACGACGCGAACGACGAAGAAGGAGGAAGGACGGCGACGCCGACGACGGCATCGACGAGGGAGGGAAGACGACGACGACAACGACGACGACGACGACGACGGCGACGAAATAGGGGGGACGACGACGAGACGCCGACGACGGACGACGACGACGACGTGGGAGGAGGAGGAAGGACGACCACGGCGACACCGACGACGGAAACAACCATGACGCCAAAGAGGACGACGACGACGAACACGAGAAAAAACAGAGGACGACGTAGGCGACGACGACGACGACGGCGCGAGAGGAGGGAGGACGGCGACGACGACGACGACGACGACGCAAGAGCGCGCGCGCACGCTTTTGTTGAAAATCCGTGTTGCGAAACCTTGGGTTTTTGTATGTTTTTTCGGACGCACGATTTTGAAATCCTTCCGAAACCGATGGGTTTTGAAGGTTTTCGGCATACGCCCGCGACGACGCGCGCGTCTGCACTTCGTCCCATTTTCTGCAGAGGATTCTCGCGACGGCACACGCGCAAGGGCGTTCGACAGACTTCGACATGCGCGCACGCGAAGCCCGTTTGGTAGCTTTTTGTGAAAATCTTGAAAAACCTATGGTTTTCTTAAGATTTCGCAAGAGCTCGCGCGGAAGTTTTTTTAGCACATCAGTGTTGCGAAACCATGTATTTTTGCATGTTTTTTGGAACCTCTATTGCGAAGTCCTTCCGGCAACGAAGGTTTTTGCAGGATTACGGCATGCGCGCGCGACGACGCGCGCGTGCACTTCGTCAATTTTTTTGCAAGGGATTCGTGAACAAATGTTAAGTTTGAACCAAAATTTTTTTGTAAAAGGGAACCTCAGGGGGGGAACCCGGCCTAGCTGGGATGATATGGTTCATATTTAAGATGGACGAGTGTGCATAATATATATATATATACATATATATGACATCATGCTATCCCAGGGGGAGCTGATAAGTCCGGGGGGGGTAGAGTCTATTTATTTTCTTTTTAGAAAGGAAAATTGATTTTGACTTCCTCGCGTCTGCCCACCTCCGATGCTCGCGCAATCATCCCACCCAACCACCCGCAACTCGGTTTGCTTAGTCCATGCTGCGGCGATTGCGGTGGATGCTCGGCGCTGGCTGGTGCATCGCCGCGGTCGCGCTAGCGCGCCCGGGCACGGGCGCAGAGCGGCCGATTTGTCTGGCGCGGCCGGCGCGGCCGCGGTGGCGCTGACCGCCGGGAACTTCCCAGCGCGTCTCGCAAGCTGCGCTGACGCGCGGGCACGCCAGCGCAAGTCGGTGATTCGAGCGGGCGCGGGATCATGGCGACGTCGACAACGGCAGGCGCGATGATGATAGCAGCAATGATGCGGCGACGCTTAGATGTACGACAGCACACGCACCGATGAGATGGTGTCCTCGCGTCGGTGAAGGAGTTTGGAAAGATTTGGACACGCGGGCGCGGTTGACGCGCGCGAGTGGCCACCATTCGAAAAAGGATCGCGCCCCACCACTCCCCAGCACGCGCGCGAGGGCATTCGAATCATTTCGACCTGCGCGCACGAGAGGCAAGTTCGGTAGCATCTGATGCACATTCAAAATATTTCACTAGCTTAAAAAGCAAGGGCGCGAACACAACTTTTTTGATTATTATAGAGGCAAAGCCATTGTTGTTGATCTGTTTTCGGGGCACTCGTTTTCTAGATCCTTGCGAAACCTACAATTCTTCGAAAGATTCGGGCGCGCGCGCGCGACGATGAGCTCGCGCGCACGTCGATCCAGATTTCGTAGGGGATTGTTGTGACAACGCGCGCGCGAGGGCGTCCGA
This sequence comes from Prorocentrum cordatum, assembly GCA_963575745.1. Classification (NCBI taxonomy): domain Eukaryota; class Dinophyceae; order Prorocentrales; family Prorocentraceae; genus Prorocentrum; species Prorocentrum cordatum. The sequence goes on from CAUYUJ010014427.1 coordinate 1,159,346, forward strand.
ATCATGTCGGCATGCGCGCGCGCGAGAGACACGTCCGGTAGCACTTATGCAAATTCGAAGCATTTCTAAACTAAACAAGCAAGAGCGCAAACGCAAGCTTTTTGAGCATTCTTGCTGCGAAACCAGTTGGTAATCTGTTTTCGGGGCACTCGTTGTCGACATCGCTACGCAAACTAAGATTTTTGGAAAGATTCGGGCATGCGTGCGCGACGATGAGCTCGCGCGCGCTTCGACCCATCTTTCGTAAGGGATTGTTGTGGCAACGCGCGCGCAAGGGCGTCCGAATCATGTCGACATGCGCGCGAGGGGCACGGTTGGTCGCATTGGATGAACATGTTGTAACACCCGTAGTTTTCTCAAGGATTCGCGCGAGCGCGAACTCAATTTGTTTTGGACATTCCCGTTGCGAGACCATTGCTTCGAATCTGCTTCTGGGGCTCTCGATCTCGATGCCGTTGCGAAACTGTCGGTTTTTACATTGTATCTTCTTCCCGGGATTGAGAGGGGGCGTCGGTGCCAGTTGGGCCGGGATCGCGCGAACTGATGTTTACAATGGCCAGTGGGGCAGAATCGCGCGTGAGTTACACATCCCCAGGGCGGGAGGATTACAGGGGGGGTGAATCCGAAGTCTCTTGTAAAACAACCAAATACAGGTGGTCCTGCGCCTGTCGTGTGTTTCATGCTGTGCGATGAATTTGGCGCAAGCGATGTGACGGAATCGATGTGGTGCGCAGACTGCGCGGAGCACCCGACCTGGTGTATTCAACGTGGTGCATCGTATGTGGTGCAGTATGTGGGATGCAGCCTGCGCGGTGCAACCGACGCGGTGCAATCTATGTGGCAGAAATTGTTGTACCATCTATGTTGTGCAATCGTTGTGGACCAATCTATGTGGTGCAACCAATCACTTGCTCAACTTGAAACCGTCCTCTCCACTGCTCGCGCAAACATCCCACCCTCCCACCCGTAACTTGGTTTGCAAAACCTCTTAAGACCCACTACGACGACACCGACGACAACGACGACGACGACACCGACGACGTCTCCGACGACTTCGACGACGACAACGACGCCGACGCCGACGCCGACGAAGACGACGATGCCAACGAAGGCGACGACGAGGGAGGAGGAAGGACGACGACGGCGACAACGACGACAACGACGACAACGACGAGGGAGGAAGGAGGACGGCGACGACGCGAACTTTCTCGCCATTTTCATCCAATGATGCCGCGCGGACCTCTCGCGCGCGCGTTGAAATTATCTAAACGCCCCCTCGCGCGCGGGGGGGGGGGGCCTGTCAATTGGTGCCGCGCGGGCCGCTCGGGCCAGTCGGCCGCGCGCGCGTGAAAATCGTCTCGCAACCTTTCGCCGATGCGTGGACGCAATCATCGTCGTTGGCGTGATCGGCATCGGCGTCGCCATTGGCCTTGACGTCGTCATAGTCGCCATCGTCGCCAATATCGCCACCGTCAATCTCGCATCTGCCGTTGTCGACGTCGCCACGATGCCGCGCCCGCCCCCGACTCGCACCGAAGTGCCCGCGCGCCAGCGCGGCCTGCGAGACGCATTTGGAAGTTTCCAGCGGTCAGCGCCATCGCGGCCGCGTCGGTCGCGCTAGACTAACTCGTCGCTCTGCGCGGGGGACGGCGCGTGCTAGCGCGGTTGCAGCGGTGCGCCAGCCCGCGCCAAGACATCGCCGCAGTCGCCGCCGCGTGAGTTACGCGCGCCGATTTGCGGGTGGACGGGCGCGGCGATTATGCGAGCAATGGAGTTGGCGACCTCAATTTCGGCAGCGTGAATTGCGCCGCGCATTTTTCAAAGCAAACAAAAACAAGTAGCCCCCCCGGGACTTCCCGGCGCCCCCTGGGACACTGTCTGCCCATTGTTCATTTACATGCGAGCCCACGCCATCCCAGTGCTTCTCGCGCGCGCGCGTCGAAACCATTCGAAAGACTTTGCGCGCTGTCGGGGGGGGTGCAATCCTTGTCGAAGGCCATGCGGGCCGCGCGCGCCCGTCGGCAATGCGCGCATTGAAACCAATCGAAAATTTTCGTCAGCAACATATTGTCACCATCGTTGTCGTGGGCGTTGTCCGCGCTGGCGCCGCCATTGGCCTAGCCGTCGTCATCGTCATCCCGCGTGCGCGTGTCGAAATCCGCCCCCAAAAAACCTTCATCAACGACATATTGGTATCACCGTCGTCATCGGCGTCGCCAGCATCGGCGATGCCATTGGCCTTGCCGTCTCGCCGTCGTCGTCGTCGTCGCCACTACCGCTACAATCATCATCGCCGCCGCTGGCGTCGACGTCATCGCGACGCCGTGCCCGCCCGAACCAGCGATCCACATTGAGGTGCCCGGGAACCAACGAAGCGTCTGACGCGGGCTGGGACGTTGCCACGGTTAAGCGCCATCGCGGCCGCATCGGCTGCGCCAAATCAGCTGGCCGCTCTGCGCGCGAGGTTGCGCCCGAAAGCGGCCGCGGAGATGCGCCAGCTGAGGCAGAGCAGTCCTCGCAATCGCCGCCGCACGGGTTTGCAACCCGGGTTTCGGGTGTAAAACAGGGCTAGGATCGGGATAAATCGCTCCAGAGCGTTCCGGAGCGCTCTCAGAGCGTTCCGGAACGCTCTGGAGCGGCCGCGGCGCCCAATACATCCTCCAAACCCGCCGATTCTCAGAGATTTCGAGTTATCCCGATCCGATTTTGCCCCGATCTTCGCGTCGTTTTAGGGTGGGAGGGTGAGATGGTGGCGCGGGCAGTGCGGCTGACACCTCCAGGTGCTGCAAGGCGGCTTGTGCCGCGCAGGAGCGCAATCCGCACAGCACGCTATGAACACACTGCCTGGGGCCCACGATGGCCGGCCCTGGCTTCTCAATTCGGGGGGAGGCCGCGTCCTCGGAGGCCTCGCCGAGGTGTTCGGCTCGAGGAGTGAAAGATCGCCTGCTTCGGTTTAGGAGGAGGAGGAGGAGGAGGAGGAGGAGGAGGAGGGAGGAGGAGGAGGAGGAGGAGGAGGGGGAGAGGGAGGAGGAGGAGGAGAGGAGGAGGAGGAGAGTAGGAGGAGAGGATGAGGAGGAGGGGAGGATGAGGAGAGGGGGATAGGGAGGAGGAGGAGGAGGAGGAGGAGGAGGAGGAGGAGGAGGAGGCTCTTCACCCGCTGCTGCTGCACTTCTGCCCCTCGCGTGCGCAGCTGCCTGCGCCTGCCCGCCACGCTGCAGCTGCTGCCGTTCGCGCCTGCATTCGAGGCGCCGCCATGCGAACCCTGCCGCTGGCGCGCCGTCGGTGGAGCTCCCTACGGGGCCACGCTCCTCGTGAGGGGCGTGCCGACATGGCCCGAGGCCGCCAATGCGAGCCCTGCCACTGGCGCCTTCGGTGGAGCTCCCCACGGGGCCACGATCCTCGTGAGGGGCGTGCCGAAATGGCCCGCAATGCGCACGCCCCTCGCCCTGGCCTGGGGCAGCTCGGCCGACGGCGCCGGGGCGCCGAACCCCGCAGACAGAAATACGCACGCGCGCAAAGACCGGTACTCTTGTCGAGCCCCAGCGGGCGCCCACTCGGCCGCCGTCGAGTCTGCGTGGGAGCATTCTCGCGGCCAGCACGAAGCCGAGGCTGCTTTTTTGCGGCGGCCAACTGCCCCACGCGCACGCACCCTCCACTGGAGGAGCCACAACAAATAGCATAAACATGAACTTTTGAAGGCCCGCCCAAATCGGGGATGGACAGACCTTCCTTTAGTAAAACGTGGTTTAGTGAAAACGACCTGAGGCCCAAACCTGGCGGGCGCAAGCCTGGAAAATAACGGCCACGGCGCCCTCTCGAAAACCGAAAACGGACAATTCACTAATCGACGTGTCACTGTTGGGGGTTCTGTCCACCCCCGACCAAACTTCTCGGCTCGGCGCTGAGCCCCCTGGCGGTGCCTCCGGCGCAGCCGCTGGCGCC
>CAUYUJ010014428.1:5000-10000 GCA_963575745.1 Prorocentrum cordatum
TTCTGTCCGAGGGTCATCGCCAAACACACGCCCTGTCTCAGCACAGCAGTGAGTTGCCCCAGTTATGCCCAGAGGGTAGGAGTATGCTTGACGGATTTCTCCCTGTAGTTCTGAGGCAGCAAAGGTACAGTATACTTGTTTTCACATTTGATGGGCACCACTCCCAGGGATGTGCGGGTCAAAACCTGGAGCGCCTGGCCATGTTAGGGTCCATTGTGCAGGCCCTTCACCTTCCGTGGGTGGTGCTCGGAGATTTTAACATTCCCTCGTCTGAGCTCTCGTCGGGCGCCTCTGGGGGCTTCGTTGGCAAGATCGGGGGGTCAGTGCTCAAAGCTCCCATTGGGCACACGTGCGTTAGCAAAAGTGGAGCTTCTCACATTGATGAAATACTGGCTTCGCCATCAGCCATTCCGTATATACTGGGCGCGCAGGCGGTTTTAGATGCGCCGTGGAAACCCCACTGCGCACTCGTGCTTCAGCTCAGGAGTGCGGGCGAGCAACTGATCACTCGCTCACTTCTGCTACCAGGGAGGCTGCCCCAGGTAGCTCGACCACGGGCCCAGGCACAGAGCGGGCCCAGGTCTTCGCAGGCGCGGTCGAAACAGATTGCCCGCCAGGTCCTGGCTAGGGAAAAACCGTTTCCCCTAGTTTCCGAATTGTTTGGGGACATTCTCGGTCCAGCCTCGCCCGAGGTTGATCACAGCGTCCCTCAGCCTACTCTCGGTACCGATCCATCCAACATTCCTCTGATGCCAGATGGTCCCGAGCTTCTGTCAGGCTGTCATTTCGATTTCTATGAAGACGAGGTGGGTCCGTGGGCTGGCGAGTCTAGCTTTGTTGGGCCTACGATCCCCTCCACATGCCCCCCCTCTTCGTCCTCGGCCCCCCCCCCCCTCTCTCGTCACAGGAGGTGCTCAGGTGAATCTACCAGCCTCGGCGAATCCAGATATCGCCTCAGCAGTAGATGACAACGAGGACCCCCCCAGCGAGAGAGCTCCCCAGTTTAACGAGGTCCCTCCCCCTTCCAACTCCACTGCTCCTGCTGGTGCCCCTGCCTTCGCTCTCCACTCCGATCTGTGGAACTTGGCTCGAGCTCAGGCAGGGTATCAGGCACAAGTTCTTTCTCAGGTCTGGGAGCCAGCGAGGGCATCCCTCGCGTTCAAAGTTGGAGGTCCCCACATCCTCCACGTCAGCAGCGCATACGCGGCATGGATCAGCAGCGTGGAGCACGCGTATCATGTTCATCATGACCTGGGGCCGTCGGACAAGCCGACTCGATCTCAGGGGCCCAGGTTGGTCACACATCGAGTACGTCAGAGCGAGCACTATCGAAATATGGCGCCGCAGGACGTTTCGACCAACTGGTGGGAGCGGGCACAGGTGGTGCTGCACAAGCTGGCTCAGCACAAGCGGCGGGCGAACGGGCGTAGTTCAGTCTGAAGCGCTCGCCGTGGCCGGGGCCAAATTGGCAGGGCAGCCGCCAGGTTGCGCGTGCAAGGCCGCGGGCAGATCACCAGATGCCACCACATGGACCTCTTGGCTCACAGTTTTGCTCGAGCTCAGGGACATCCCCTACCAGCAGCTGGACATCTACGCAGCGGAAGCTAAACGAGTCGCTCAACGGGCTCGTAGTCATGCAGTTTCGGTTTCTTTGGCTGATTTCAAGGATTGGATTGGGAAACAGGAGCACACTGGCGCCATCTTCCGAGCTACTAAGATTCTCCTCTCGCCGACGTTGAGTTCTCAGCGTCGGCTAGCTCGGACCAGAACGCCATTTTCCATCCCAAGGACGTGGTCGACCACAAGGCAGCCCATTGGCATACCCTGTGGACGTCCCGCGTCAAGCAGACAGTGCCTGAGGTTCGAGAGCTCTTTGAACGTATTCGTTGGCGTGCAGCATCAGAGCCTTTGACACCCCTCACCGCAGATGATATTCGTGCAGCAGTTCGGCGAATACGACCTCGGGCTGGACAAGGGGTCGATCGGCTCTCACCGATTGACCTCGAAAGGTTACCTCCGCAGACGCTTGACGAATTAGCTGCCATTTACACCATGTGTGAACAATGCCAGACATGGCCCTGGCAACTTCTGCCAGCACTAGGGCGCCTCTTACCCAAGAAAAGCTCTGGCAACCGCGTGACCGGGCTCATATGCCTGATCTGCAGGATATGGTCCCTATCACGGGAACCCCTCATTCGCGAATGGGCCAGTGCTGGGCAACCCGACTGGGAGGCCGCCATCGCAGGCAACTCAGCCTTGCGCGAGGCCTACCTTCGGGCGCTCGACGAGGAGCTTTTCACCAAGATGAAGGCTTCTCACGGACCATCTTTTTACGATGAAATGGAGTGGTCGGTGCTAGTGGACGGAGCCCTCAGATACGGTTGTCCTCCTGTTGTGCTTGGCTTCGAGCTCCAAACTTGTACAAGACCTCGGCTTCTGGACCAAGGCGGTGCAGTATCTTGTCCGTTTCAGAGTACGAGAAGTATTATGAAAGGACTCAGGAGCGGCACGAGGTTCGCCAAAGTGGTCACCAACATGGTGATGGCACGCCTCACAGTGCGCCACCCACGGCTGTCGGAGCGACTCTGGATTGACGACCTCTCACAGAGAGCCGTGGGGTCAAGGTTTTCGATGTGTAACGATTTAGTGGAAAGTATGACTTGCACGAGTGGTCTCTTGGACGAGTCTTCTCTCAGGCTCGCGAAGAAAAGCACCATCACTTGTTCAGACATGAGGGGCGCTCGTATTATCCAGAGGCGCTTGAAAGCTCGTGGCATCTCAATCATCGCGGCTCCTGAGATCCCTTACCTTGGTGTGGATTTAGCCGGTGGCAAGAGACATGGGAGAGACACACGTCGGAAAAGGTTTGCCACGACTCTCAAGCAGCACAACAAAGTTCGTCGGTATGCCTTCACATCCAAGAGGTTCAGAGTTGTGCAGAAGGTGGAACTTGCTGGACCTCAGGCTGGAGCGCGCTACGGACATCAAGTACATGGACTTCCTGCGACATCGCTGACCCACCGTCGTCGGCGTTTAGGCGCCGTCACAGGAGGGCATAGGCGCGGTCGATGCCTTACCACCTTGTTAGACCTTCGAGCCCCTGGAGCCGATCCTGGGAATGCTTTGCCCCGCCAATGCCTGGCCGAATGGTTGCGAGTACGGTTGGAAGTTCCTCGGGTTCGGTCTCCGATTTCGAAGGTCTGGGGTGCCACAGTCTCTTTCTTCCAGCAGTGCGAACCTCGCCATCGTGCGAGGCATATTCGTGGTCCACTCACGGCGGTGATTCAATACCTCGAGACAGGCTGGGACATCCCAGAGCCGTCGCTGTGGCATCAGGCCGCTGATGCAGAGGGCCACCAGGACGGGTGGAACGTCGCAGGCTCCGAGTTCCAGGCTCACGATCAGGCCGTCGAACTCCTCGATGCGTTCACCAGGTCTATTCAGCAGAAGCAGCGGCAACAGGCAGCAGTTTCAACATTTTGCGGAGGCGGCATGGAGGCAGGAGTTGACAACTTCAGCCTCAGGAAGCAGTTGTACCAGCTCGAGCAGATTCCCAAGATCGGGCGCAGGTTGGCACATCTTTTACTCACGATCACGGTCGGCCGGGCATGGACGGCGTCTCGCAAGGCCGAAGCAGGATTCGATATTCCGTCGCAGTGTGCACTCTGCGAGGAGGGTCCAGAGACACCCAAGCATCGTTTCTGGACTTGCCGATGCAACCAAGGGTCGGCAGCCTTTGACTTGTCCCAGAAGTTATGCCACAAAGCGCTGACCCAAGGTGACAGTATGGAGTGTTATTGGTATCGAGGGCTCATACCCTCTCATCTCACGGCTGTGGACCCACCCACGCAAGAGGAGATCTGGACAGCCAGTCACAACGACGATTTGGATAAGAACTTGTTCGGCGAGGGCGACGAGTCCACACCCATTGTGATTCACGGTGACGCCTCGGGCGGCAGCGATACACATGATCCTCGACTTCGTCGGGTAGGGTTAGCAGTATCAGCAGTCGGCGAGCTCCCTGGACCAGATTCTCGTTTTGTTTTTGGACCACCGCCAGGAGTGCGGCAAACCGTCCCTCGTGGCGAACTGCTGGCCTTTCTCCTGGGCGTTCGGTGGTCGGCAGGATTCATGACATTTGTCACGGGCAATGAAGAGGTGCGCCGAGGATGGTGGGAGCGACTTTATATCTCACCACAAGGCGCGAACTCAGATCTGTGGCGTGAAGTTGGCCAGACCCTCAAACAGCAAAGACGCGAGCCTTGTCACATCGCTGTCATCAGAGTTCCGTCTCATGTCTCGGGTGAGGGGCCTCTCATTGCTGGCAATGTCTTCGTTGACCACCTGGCGGGAGAGGCGGCATTACGAGCGAGAGTCCCGCAGGATCAGCGTGTTCGAATGCTGCAGACAGAGAATGAAGTTGCCCTCATCCGTCAGCGTTTGCTCCGAGCTACGCTCGAAACCATTGCCCTCGACAAGGAAAAGAAGGCTCCCCGAAGGCCCTAGGCTCTCGGGGTGTGGAAAAAGGTGTCTGGTCTGTAGGGGGTCCACGACTGTGGCTGGGAAGAAGGAGTTTCTAGAGTCAGCATGGTTCCAGCCTGAGCTGCAGTCTGCGGGGATTCTGAGGGTTCCTCGGGGGCAGCGTCTGCATCTCGCTGGGGGGGTGGGTCTACAGTTCTCACCACATGCTTTATCATGAATCCCTGTCCATATGGTATTGTGCGGCTTGTGGGAGCTACCATCAGCAGCAGCTCCGAGGTTTGGCTGATGAGTGTAAGGCTCCCCCCAAGAGCCCCACTTACCAAAGCACGGCGAGAATATCTCGACCGTATTTCACGAGGTCTCATGCCCAAAGTTCTCAGCAGAGCTGAGAAGGCGGCCAGATCCTCCTAATTTATTGAACTCGCTTCGCGATCGGTCTTGTCTTATCTTATCTTCTGCTTCCTCCTCATCCTCCTTCACCTCTTCCTCCTCCTCCTCCTCCTCCACCTCCACCTCTT
>CAUYUJ010014428.1:15000-22500 GCA_963575745.1 Prorocentrum cordatum
GGCGGGGGCCATGGTACGTCCCAAGATTTCACGGCGCTTCTCCTTACTTCAATTCGTCCACGCCGCCCCGCCCCTCCTCAGCCGCGCGCATGCCGCTGGCCATGATTTGCGCCCCCCCCCCCCTGGACGCCCCCCTCCTGCACGGCCCCGATAGGCAAGAGACGCTCTCGCCCGAGCCTCGCAGGTGACCTGCCGTCCCGCCAGGCTCAGGGCCAGAGGCAGCCTTGTCCATGTGAGCACCGGGGCTCCAGGCCGCGGGCCGCAGGCCTGCCCCTCCCTCTCCGTCAGCGGAGCTGCAGGCTGGGCGGGAGCTCCTGGTCACGCCCTCGGACTCTCGCGTCTCCGTGCCTGTGCATGGTCAGCCTCGCCGCGGCTTCTGGCTGCTTCCGGGCCCGGGTCGCGTGAACGCGGAGGTGCCCCCTGCGGGGCTCGAAAGCGTGAAAGCGCCCCAGAGAGTCGTCGCACGTCGCAGGGGCCACGGTTCCGCCCATGGCATGCGACAAGACCTGACCGCCCTTCTCTCCTGGCTTCTAGAGCCTCGCCCCGGGCCCAAGGTCGGCGCGCGCGCCTTCCTGGCTTCCTGGCCGCGCCAGCCAGAAGGGCGCCAGCGCCGATCATGGGCCACAGGCTCACAAACGGACTTGGACAGGATCGTTCTTGGTTGGCTTCACGAGTCCTCCGCTCCGTCCAGACTGGCGGGGTCCACCCGTACTACTTCGAGGCTGGATCAGGTACATACCCAACCACTGTCGGGAGCAACTCTTCTCCACGAGCGTCAGGAGCTTCTCCCCCGTCGGGTCGTGACAATCACCTGGCCCTGCAGTTCTCGACTGCATTGGCGCGGCTGGTCAGGCGCATCTCAAGCCTTTGGGACGCACAGGCGCCAGCCCTCCTGCTTCATCGATTTCTGATGCAGGAGCGCTCTTCTCGGATACGCGCGCCACGTCTTCGGGCATCCATCACATGGTGGCGTTCTTGGCTTGCCATCGTCCCACACTTTTCGGCGCCGTGAGCTGGTGGCACTGTTTGCAAATTCGTCGTCTTACCTGCCGCGGATTCCCCTGTCGTACCAGTAGGCGGATGGCATGTTGCACGTGTTGGGCTCCGTTCAATTCTCGAGGCCCTTGCCTGGCGTCTGCCTCTCGATCAGCCGCGAGGCTCAGGAGAGCGCCCTCCCTGAGAAACAAACAAAAAAAAACGGAGATCGCGCGCGATCGGGGCCTGGTCACAGAAGGAAGCTCGGAGAGGGCAGTCAAAGGGCACTGCACGAGGAGCGAGGGAAGGGCCAGGGGGGGGCATAGAAGGAGGGCAAAGATTGAGGCGAAGGAGGTGGCCATTGCTGCAAGAGCACTCGTAGATGAGAGGCGTGATGGACAAAATAAGGGTGAGTGGCTCTTGGCACAGAAGCTCATACGCCGCATTTGCCCTTACACTCCTCACGAACCTCAGCAACCTCTCGCCGAACCCTGCTCCTTCCTTGCTGACCCAGGTCGAGCTCGGACCAAAACCATACTTAAAAGGGCATGCTGTGTTCCCTGTCTGGTAGCCGCCGTCCCTCCCCGTGCCATGAACAGCAAAGCCACAGCGCTGCCCTAACGACATGCACTTGTGGAGGCACGCCTCAATATTGCCGGCTACCTCCCCTATCAGTCACGTTCCATGCATCAATGTACCACTTACACGCTCTCCATATCGACGGTTGTCCACTATTCTACACTAAATCCAAGATGCCGTTCCTCGTTTGAAGCAACGCGCTCGCCAGTACAGCTGGCACAATCACCCAGCCTCAGGAGTGAGCGCCAAGAAAATGTGGCGAATTACGACCACCAGTCAGTAAACGACAGTAAGACAGCAATGAATTACGAACCATTCATAGGAATTCGCCCCATGGTCTTATGCATGTGTTTCCCAGACATCATGTGGTGTTGGGTCCTCGTTTTGAAGAGACAGCGCCCCGCGTTCCTTCCTCCTCTCCTCTCCTCTCCTCCTCCTCCCCCTCCTCCCGCCATCCTCATCATCATCATCATCATCATCATCATCATCATCATCATCATCATCACCATCACCATCACCATCACCATCATCACCATCATCACCATCATCATCATCATCATCATCATCATCATCAGCACCATCATCATCTCCACCATCAGCATCATCAGCATCATCATCAGCATCGTCATTTCATCATATTATGCGTCATAGTCACCAATTTCGGCACACCCATCGCACGGCTCGTGGCCCTTCACCTCCCGCGCGCATCCCCCTCCTCCCTCTGCGTCAACGCCCCCCAGGACAGCGTTTCGTCGCCCCAGAGGGAGCTCCACCGAAAGGCTCCATTGGCAGCGGTTGCATGCGTCCCCGCCACCCAATTCGGCACACCACTCACACGTTCCGTGGCCCCAGAGGGAGCCCCACCGAAGGCCCAAAAGGCCGAGGTTGCATGCGTCCCCGCCAACAAATTCGGCACACCCATCGCACGTTTCGTGGCCCCAGAGGGAGCTCCACCGAAGGCCCAAAAGGCTGAGGTTGCATGCGCCCCCGCCACCCAATTCGGCACACCCCTCACACGCTTCGTGGCCCAAGAGGCAGCCCCACCGAAGGTCCAAGAGGCCGAGGTTGCATGCGTCCCCGCCACCCAACTCGGCACATCCCTCACACGTTCCGTGGCCCTAGAGGGAGCCCCACCGACGGCCCAAAAGGTCGAGGTTGCATGCGCACCCGCCACCCAGCTCTGCACACCCCTCGCACGTTTCGTGGCCCCAGAGGGAGCTCCACCGAAGGCCCAAAAGGCTGAGGTTGCATGCGTCCCCGCCACCCAATTCGGCACACCCCTCACACGTTTCGTGGCCCCAGAGGGAGCCCCACGGAAGACCCAAAAGGCCGAGGTTGCATGCGTCCCCGTCACCCGACTCGGCACATCCCTCACACGTTTCGTGGCCCCAGAGGGAGGAGCCCCACCGAAGGCCCGAAAGGCTGAGGCTGCATGCGTCCCCGCCACCCAATCCGGCACACCCCTCACACGCTTCGTGGCCCCAGAGGGAGCTCCACCGAAGGCCAAAAAGGCAGAGGTTGCATGCGCCCCCGCCACCCAATTCGGCACACCCCTCACACGTTGCCGAAGTTGCATGCGTCCCCGCCGCCCAATTCGGCACACCCCTCACACGTTTCGTGGCCACCGAAAGGCAGAGGTTGCATGCGTCCCCGCCACCCAATTCGGCACACCCCTCACACGTTTCGTGGCCCCAGAGGGAGCCCCACCGAAGGCCCAAGAGGCCGAGGTTGCATGCGCCCCCGCCACCCAACTCGACACACCCCTCACACGTTTCGTGGCCCCAGAGGGAGCTCCACCAAAGGCCCCAAAGACCGAGGTTGCACGCGTCCCCGCCACCCAATTCGGCATACCCCTCACACGCTTCGTGGCCCCAGAAGGAGCTCCACCGAAGGCCCGAAAGGCCGAGTCTGCATGCGTCCCCGCCACCCAATTCGGCACACCCCTCACACGTTTCGTGGCCCCAGAGGGAACTCCACTGAAGGCCCAAAAGGCCGAGGTTGCATGCGTCCCCGTCACCCAGTTCGGCACACCCCTCACACGTTTCGTGGCCCCAGAGGGAGCTCCACCGAAAGCGGTACCCACAATGTGGTACTCGCAGTTGCAGATGGTTGGGTCCTTCGCCAAGTTTATTACCCACGCCGCCACAGCCAACACAGTTTGGTTTCTGTCACAACAAATATCAGAGGGAGCGCGATCTACCGTGGCTTGACTGGAAAATCCCACCAGCCCTTACTCTGCCGAAAATCCCCCTTCCCCTGCTCAGGGGAAGGGTTTGTCACTGCTGCGTATTAATAAACACCCCCTCCCCCACCCGACTGTGGGCCAACCTGGAGCATGCCAACCTCCCTCCCCACCATCCCTGTCAAATTAGCCTGGCGAGAGACCAACCATGTGCAGCTGTGAGTGCCGTGACGGGGTGCATCGTCTTCGGTAAAGCTCCCGATAAGGCGACGAAACATATGAGAGATGAGCCGACGTGGGGATGCAACTGCATGCGAACCCTGCAACTGGGGCCTTCGGTGGAACCCCTTGAAGGGCCACGGACCGTGTAAAAGGGGTGCGCCGAAAATGAGTGTGGAACTGCTTGCGAACTTTCCCACCAAAGCCTGCGGGGGGGCTTCCTATGGGGCCACGAACCGTGTGAGAGGTGCGACGAAATGGAGGTGGAACTGAATGCGAACTTTCCCACTAAGGCCTTCGGTGCAACTCCCTACGGGGCCACGAAACGTGTGAGGGGTGCGCCGAAACTGGGTGGAACTGCACGCAAACCTTCCCACTGGAACTTTGGCGGAACTCCCTAGGGGACCACGAACCCTGTGAGGGGTACACCGAATTGGGGGGCGGAACTGTATGCGAACTTTCCCACTGGTGCGTTCGGTGGAACTCGTTACGGGGCCACGAACCGTGTGAGGGGTACGCCGAAATGGGGGGGAACTGCATGCGAACTGTCCCACTGGGGCCTTCGGTGTAGCTCCCTACGGGGCCACGAAGCGCGTGAGGTGTGCCGATATCGGGGGTGGAACTGCATGCGAACTTTCCCACTGGGGCCTTCGGTGGAGCTCCCTACGGGGCCACGAACCGTGTGAGGGGTGCGCCGAAATGGGGGGTGGAACTGCATGCGAACTTTCCCACTAACGCCTTGGGTGTAGCTCACTACGGGGCCACGAAACGCGTGAGGTGTGCCGAGATCGGGGGTGAAACTGCATGCGAACTTTCCCACTGGGGCCTTCGGTGGAGCTCCCTATGGGGCCACGAACCGTGTGAGAGGTGCGCCGAAATGGGGGGTGGAACTGCGTGCGAACTTTCCCACCAAGGCCTTCGGTGGAGCTCCCCATGTGACCCCGAACCGGGTGAGCGGTGCGCCGAAGTGAAGGTGGAACTGCATGCGAACTTTCCCACTGGGGCCTTCGGTGTAGCCCCCTACGGGGCCACGAAACGCGTGAGGGGTGCGCCGAAATGGGATGGAACTGCACGCAAGCTTTCCCATTGGAGCCTTCGGTGGAACTCCCTATGGGGCCACGAAACGTTTGAGGGGCGCGAGGGGTGGGGAGCGGGGGGAGGGGGCGGAAGGACGAGGAGGAGGAGGAGGAGGACGAGGAGGAAGGAGGAAGGAGGAGGAGGAGGAGGAAGGAGAGGAGACGCGGGGCGCTCTCCTCAAAACCAGGACCCAACACCACGAGATGGTTGGGAAGACAATACAGAATGCACCCAGAAGACTGCGCCGCTGCGCAACCCACGTCTCCCAAAACGGCAGTTTCGCTCGGGACGTCCTCAACAAATCGCGATATTGGGGATCATAGCTCGAGACGCCCGGCAGACGGCCCAAGAGACCCCTAAGAGGCCTCCAAGACGGCCCAAGAGGCCTCCAAGAGGTCCTCCAGGAAGGGTCCTCCAGGAAGGCTCGAAGAGGCCAAAATCATTGGTGTTCCGTATGCTTTGACAGCTTTTGGCATGTGCTTCTTTTCGGCCTTCCGACGGCCCGAGACGGCCCAAAAGCATCCAAAGATCGCCCCAAGATCGCCCAAGAGGCCCCCAAGATGGTCCCAGAACGGCCCAAGAGGCCCCCAAGACGTCCCGAAGAGGGCCCCAAGACGGCCCAAGAGGCCTCCAAGACGCCCAAGATGGCCTCCAAGACGGCCCTAAGAGGGCCCCAAGTCGGCCCAGAGAGGCCCCTAAGATGGCTTCCGACGGAGTCAGACGGGCCAGGAGCCCATCAAGACGGCCCAAAATGGCTCTAAGATGAACCAAGACGGACCAAGAGGCCCCCAAGAGGTCTCCAAGACGGCCCAAGAGGCCTCCAAGAGGGCCTCCACGAAGGCCCGAAGAGGCCAAAATCATTGATTCCCCATAGTGTTTAGATATGTTGGCGTGTGCTTCTGTTCGGCCTTCCCACGGCCCCAGAGGGCCAAAAAGCCCTCAACGATCACCCCAAGATCGCCCAAGAGGCCTCCAAGATGGTCCCAGAACGGCCCAAGAGGCCCCCAAGACGTCCCGAAGAGGGCCCCAAGACGGCCCAAGAGGCCTCCAAGACGCCCAAGATGACCTCCAAGACGGCCCTGGTGCACCCCAAGAGGCCCCAAGTCGGCCCAGAGAGGCCCCCAAGATGGCTTCCGACGGCATCAGACGGGCCACATAAGCCCTTAGACTGCCAACGAGGCCCCCAAGAAGACCCCAAAGGCCCCCAAGAGGCCCAAGGCGGCCCTCAAGATGCCTCCAAGAGGCTCCCAGGAAGCTCCCAGGAGAGTGCCCTCAGAGGCTCCCAAGATGCTCCCTCCTCCTCCCCCTCCTCCTCCTCCTCCTTTCCTCCTCCTCCTCCTCCTCCTCCTCCTCCTCCTCCTCCTGATCTTCCCGCCATCCTCCCCCAAGTGTTCCCCGACGGGCTTCCACAACGGTCGGGGGAACATATGGTCCGATAACTTGGCAGAGATCTTGTCACAACGCTCTGCCACATGGGCGATTCCGAAAGGCAGGGGGCAGCGGTGATTCGCCGTAGGCGTCTACACATAAATAAATAGCTATATATATATACACACATACATACGAACATGTGTACATACAGGGAGAAAAGCCTGGCCAAGAACCATATGTAGCTGAGAGTAACGTAGGATATCATCTTCTCATGATAGGCAGCGCGCCGCAAAAAGGATGGGGCACGGGGCAACGCGGATGGAAACCCCGAAACGTGTGCGGGGTATGCCGAAATGGACTGGGGGACGCATGCGGGCGCTGCCACTGGGGTCTTCGGCGGAGCCCCGTATAGGCCACGAAACATATAAAGGGTGTGTCATAATATGCCAGGGAAGGCATGCGAACCCTGCCACTGGGGCCTTCGGTGGAGATCTATATGGGGCCGCGAGGCGTGTGAGGGGTGTGCCGAACTGGAGGCGACGCCGCCATGCGAACCCTGCCGTTGAGGCCTGCAGTGGTGCTCCCTATGGGGCCACGAAGCGTGCGGGGTGTGCGTGTGTGTGTGTGTGCCGAAATGAGGCGGGGCCGTCATGCGAACCCTGCCACTGGGGCCTTCGGTGGAGTCCCCCATGGGGCCACGAAACGTGTGAGAGGGTATGCCGCAATGGGGCGGGGACGCCATGCGAACCCTGCCACTGGGGCCTTCGGTGGAGCTCCCTACGGGGCGAACCGTGTGAGTGGTGTGCCGAAATGATGCAGGGAATCGCGTGCGAACTTTGCCACTAGGACCTTCGGTGGAGCTGCTATAGGCCACGAAACGTGTGAGGGGTGTGCCGAAATGGGGCCGGGCCGCCATGCGAAACTTGCCACTGGGGCCTTCGGTGAAGCTCTCTATGGTGCAACGAAACGCGTGAGGGGTGTGCCGAAATGGTGCGGGGACCCGCCTTCGGTGAAGCCCCCTATGGGGCCACGAACCGTGTGAGGGGTGCGCCGAAAGGACGGTGGAACTGCCTGCGAAACCTGCCACTGGGGCCTTA
>CAUYUJ010014428.1:27500-127920 GCA_963575745.1 Prorocentrum cordatum
GGATGGGACCTGAACGGCTTCTGTGCCAGGCCATAGTTATTCTGGAGCACTGCCCGAGCGACACTTCAAATCGCGAAATACCTCGCGAGCAAGCTGTACGGTTTCGAATGGATGATACAGTTTCGAGCATGTCGAGCGGCTTCGATCATCAGATTATGGAAGCATCGACGACAAAGGGGTTGATTCGCCCAGTCTTCCTGCGACGCGGACTCCAAGGCACGAGACACGAAATCCCTATACTCGGCGGCCCTGAAAATCTCCCGCGGAATCGGGCGCTGCTCCAGCGGCGTCGGTGCTCTCACCTGCAGGCACACGCAGACGGGCGAGTGGTCGGAGAGACCTACGCTCTGCAAAACATCTGGGTCGTGAGTGACCTGGCCCCCGTGGAATGCCGCGTGAGCACCCAGTCAGGGGCCGGCGTGAAAATCCGATCAATGTAAGAAACCATGCGCGTACCAGGGCGGCAATGCGTCAGAACTTCGAATTGGAACTCCACCAGAGGTCCGAGCGCATCTGGCCATTCTCGGGAAGGAACAGCAGGGCCAGGAAGCTCCGCTTCACGATCAGGAACGAGAGGACGGGAGGGAATATGGGCAAAGTCAAACTTGCCGGCGACGAGGAGGCGACGTTCATGCGGCCGTAGTCGGCTGCTTTGCGTTTCCTCCTGAATCCGCCGAGAGACGAGACCTCTCCCCTGCACGTTAAGCTCATGATTGTGCATGTTGAAGTGGGATACCCACGCTTGCCCATCATGAGACCGAATCTTCGCATGTGATATACGCCCAGGAACGAGCCTCAGAAGAGACAATTGGAAGAGGGGAAAGGAACATCTGCAGCCTAACCCCAGACCTTTGGAGAAGGGGGAATTGCAACCACTCCGCCAGTACGGTCAGAGTTGGGGCCACGGGGGGCGAAGGAGGAGGTGAACTGGACTGGCTTGTACGAGTGGTGAACAAAATCTGTCAGGTCCGCTTCAGAACCATGCGCTTCCTGAACAGCTAGTATCGCTCCCCTCTGCAACAGACCGCATAATATCTTATGTTTCTTTAAACGAGTTGGCGTCCTATGGAAGCGCAGCACCATAGCGTTCCAAGTAGCAATTCTGATCGGCGCAGTCGAGCGGCACTGGCCGCCCCAGAGCTGCTCAAGGGCGCTCAACGCACCACTGATCACTGTCCTCCCCGCCCGCGAGGGCGGCCTGCACCGCAGGGATGATGATGGACTGGTCGACGCCTTGGCTCTCGAGGTTTTTGCCTTCTTCCAGCGCATCGTCGGAATGTCCTGAGTCGCAGACGGCGCGATCTCCAGCAGCTCCTTGCAGTTGCAGGACAGCGCACCCGACTTCGATGATGAAGAGATTCTTGTCTGCAAAATGCTGGGCGAAGATCTGTCGGGCTTTCTTGCAGGCCAACTCGCGCTTGATCTGGAACGGGGCTTTGTCAAACGTGTCCATCCACCCTGTGGCGTCGATGGCTGCAGAACCCCCATCGCTTGGTTGACGACACGGCTGGCCTAGTTCGTGGGCCCCTTGATCTTGAGCAGGAACCGTCGGCCAGAAAGCTCTCCTTAAACTTCCCACTGGGTGCTCTCCACGTTGCACTGCTCCGTCCACAGGCGCGTCGCGATGTTGACATTCTCCTTGGCCACCACCGCCTGGGATCTGATGATGATGATCGTCGGGTCCGTCTGCCTGTTGAAGTTCGAGCCGACCACGCTGGCAGAGGGGGCGGCTCCGTGGACTTCGCGACGCGCAGCTCCCCCTTGAGGAGCTCGATGATCTCGCACTCGATGCTGTCGGTCCGCTCTGCCTGGGAGCGAACCTCACGTTCCAGGGAGGCGACACGCTTGCCGACCTGCTGAGATAATCCAGCGCAAGTGGCCACTACGCGGTTGGTCGTGTCGCTGATGGCTGCGTTGACGGCGGGCTGGACGCCGCCGAGCTCCGAGGCCAGCGCGGCCTTGATCTGGTCGACGCAGGCCCGAAAATCGTTTCCCTGGCGATCGTCGTCTCGAATGTCTGCGGCGGGACGCCTCGAGCGAAGAGGAGCAGCCACACAAGCCGAGGGGGCGCTGACGGTGTTGCCCGAGCTCTCAATCTCGATCGCCATCTCTTCTCACTCCGCCAGGCTCGACCCCTGTCATGAACTCTGGCTCCCGCGAGGGAAGAAACAGCTCCGCTGGGCTCGGGCGAGCTCGCAGTGGGGAGCGAGAGGAAGAAAGACGCCTCCTATAGGCACGTTGTGGAGGCAGGTTTGGCCCTGGCAACGGACGGGCCAAAACTAATCGTGATTAGGTATGTCACTTTACCGACACACGTTTAGCCTTTAGCCAAAATGGCTACGGACCTCCTCCTCCTCCTTCTCCTCCTCTTCCTCCTCCTCCTCCTCCTCCTCCTCCTCCTCCTTTTCATCCGCCAATCCCTCCTCATTCCTCCTCCCTCCTCCCCCTCCCCCTCTCCTACCCTTCCTCCTGCTTCTCCGATTCCTCCTCCATCCTCTCCCTCTTGTTGTGGATGCCATGAAAATTGACACTCTAACAATCCTATCATTGCTTTCAAGATGTGTTAAAAATGTGTGAAGCCTGTTATAACAATGTGTCAAACCAGTTGTTTTACACGTTTCAAACATATTTGAAACATCTTTTAGACATCTGGATATCATTTGGCAGCACGCTTCCTCTCCATTAATCGACTTCCACAACCCTCTTGGGGTATTACGTCATATCCAGCTCTTGTTTCCACTACATGCTCCTCCACAGCCCTGATCAGGGCAACTCGTCTGGGCACCGTTTCTGGATGGGCTGGTGGGGGTTACATGAAGCGTCTAGAACAGAGAATACATGGTACAAACGAAGCCACAGGGAAAAAGAGAGAGGGAGAAAGACATGGACACAGCGAAAGAAAGAGGGAGAAAGAGAGAACCAGACAAAGCGAGGACGAGACTGCAGAATAAACAGAAAATCGTGGCATTCAGCTGGACAGCGGCACCGAAAGGGAAAGCGGCCTTGTGATCCTGGCGGGGGGTACCGGCTCACGTCAGCGCCGGACCTGGCATCACCCGGAACATCGACCGCCCCGCTGACTCGCGGGATGAAATGAACTGGATCGCTGGGAGCTCGTGCAACCGCACTGCGCCTGACGCAAGCACTGCTTCACACGTGAGCGCGCACCACAGCATCCCTCCAAAGTGCTGAGACATCCGCCACCGCGACTGCACGGCAACAAAGTACTAGAAAAGCAGATGTCCTACCGGGTGGAGGACCCGGCGCGAGGCCCAGCGGGCGAGCTGGTGACGCCGTTGGCGTGCACGAGCTCGTAGACGCCAGAGATGGCCCCGAGACTGCCCAAGAGCTCCCAGGAGGACCCCAAGAGGCAAAATCATTGACTTCCCCTGTGTTTGAAGGATTTGGGCGTTCTCGCCTTTTCGGCTTTCCGACGCTCCAAGACGACCCAAAGAGGCTCCCAAGCCTACCCCAAAACGGCCCAAGAGGCCTCCAAGAGGGCTCCAAGACAGCCTAAAAGCGCTCCAAGACGGCCCAAGAGACGCCCAAGACGGCCCAAGAGGGCCCCAAGACGGCCCAAGAGGGCCCCAAGACGGCCCCAAAAGGGACCCAAGAGAGGGAACACGAACCGAAATTTGTAGCCTTCCGCCCCAGGAAACCCCCAGGGGCCCCAAGAGGCACCCAAAGGCCCCAAGAGGCCCCAAAGAGACCCCCAAGAGACCCCCACCCAAGAGGCCCCCAAGAGGCCCAAAAGAGGCCCCAAAACGGCCCAAGGGAGGCCTCAAGACTGCCTCCAAGAGGCCCACGAGAGGCCTCCCACGAGATCCCAACGAACATCCAAAAGGCTTATAACTCCAACTTGGGCAGGGTGGCAGAAATTGCCGCAGGCAGCTGGATGGATAATTGTATGTCCCCAGTGTTTGCAAGCCCTTCCTTAGAGCAACAACAGCATGCATGAACTTCAATTTCTGGACGTCAGCACGGAACTCCGAATGATTGTGTGAATGTCGTTGTTTCTTACAGTCGGACCTAGGACAGAAGAACACCCCTCAAGAACATGAGACCCTCCGTCGGCCAAAACAAACAGAACACCCAAGGGTACCCTCCCCAGGATACACAGGAGCATCCAACAAGCGCAAAGAACACAAGGGCACCCTCCCCGAACCGCACTCGATCTTATACCTCGGTCCGACTGTCTCAAACAAAAAGTCATCACGCACGTGGTTTTGCCAGCCCGCGGCGCGAAGCTCCCGAGCCCCTCCTGTGCAGGAAGGCCGGCGCCGATTGGCGGCGAGCCACGCGCGTCGCGTCCACAGAGGCAGCCGCGCATGCCCCTGCCCTTGCTTCCCTGGGGGGAGCACAGAGGGGGTACCATCCTCCTCGTCGCCTCGTCGCTCGTCCTCCTCATTCTTCGTTCATCGTTCATCTTTCGTCGTTCGTCTGGGGGGAGCACAGACGATGAGCCAGGTCGCCTCGTCGTTCGTTACCCCCATCTGTGCCCGTGCCCTCGTCGTCGTCCTCCTCCTCATCCGAATCTGGTGAGCAGGCGCAGGGTTATTCCTGAGCCGACGCCAGGCTGTGTCATGTCAGCGGATACGGCCCCGCTCGGGTCCCATGTATGACCAGCGCGCGGCTGATGCCGTGCCCGTGACCAGGCCTGCAGAAGAGGTACCACCCCGCCCCGCTGTCCTCGAACTGATCCCCCACACCATGCACTAACTCCCTCTCCCCGTTTCTTCTGCGGCGGTCGGGAGATTGTGCTGAGCATGTCGCGACGGCGGCGCCAGCGACACGCTGTGCCCTGCGATTTGACAGCGCGTCGCTCCACTACGCGGACTGGGACCCTGAGAAAGGCTCGGGACATTGACGCTCGGGGACTGGGACGTGGTTGGCATGACGCGCCGAAGCGTGGTGGTCGACTACACGCAAGAGCGACCCTGGGTAAGAGTGACCTTTGGTGCGCGGCTTTAGGGGAGGCGCGAGGAAGCCCAAACCAAGCGCGCAAGCCGCCGCGATCGCATCGCAGTCAGCGATCGGGGGGCCCCAGTGGGCGCGCACCACAAGTCACTCCAGCGAAAGGTCACTCTGAAGTGCAGTCGACAGATTTCCGTAGCACCGACATTCCCGACTCCGACTCGTTCGCCCTGGCCTCCTAGTGGGGATGGGCTCGCGACAACCCGCAAGACAAGCGCAGAGAGGGGGTGCCTCTGGGAAGAGCAGGAAGCCTCGCCGATGTCGACTCCCCCCACACCAACACACGGCGTACGTGCAAGGCCCCGCGGCAGAGGGAGAGAGGATGAGACCCCGAGCCCGAAAGGCTCCGGATGCCCGCTCATCCCCGGTCGGAGCTCTGCGACTGACCCGCGGCCCAGACCCAGCCCTCCCAGCACCACCCAGCCCAGCCGCGCGAGGTCCAGGCGGGAGAGGCGGGCGAAGGAAGGAGGGAGGGAGGGAGGGACAGGGAAGGAAGGGGTGAAGGGGGAGCAGAGGGAGAGAGAGGCGGAGGGATGGAAGGAGAAGCTGACACGCTCAGGTCGATCTGCGCACCCAGCCCAGTCCAAGCCCAACACGCCCTGCTCTTCCAATCCCGGCCCGCAAGGTCCGAGGCATGGAAGGAGGGATGGAACAACGGAGGACCTGATCGGCGGAGAGACGGCCAGACTGCAGACCCATGGGCGTAAAGGAGGAGAGGAGAGGAATAACAGCAGAATCGCTTTCTTGAAGGCACAGGAGCAGGATCAGCAGAAGGATGAAGACGTGCCCACCTTCCGTACTTCATCAAGGCGAGGACACACGTGTTCCCTCTCTAGCCGCATCATGGCATCGCGCCCCTTCCCAGATAACCAGCCTAGCGCTGCCAGCAGCCACATCTAGGCTGCCGGCCACACAGCCGCTGGCTGGGTGACATGCAATGCGCGTGCCGTCAAAACTTCATTTGTATACCAAACGGCTTGGGCCACTACTTACGCAGGACGAAAGACTTGCCTCCTGAGGTGAAAATGGCGATGATGAGTTCGACAGATAACATCGGACGGCGTCTAAACGAGCTGCGTGCAGCTCGTCCAGGAGGAGAAATACGCATTCATGTTGAGTGGGACCCCCGCGCGCGGAAAGACGATGGGAGTGCACGCGACAGCACAGGACCCATCCTGGGACATTGATGACCGAACCCCCTTCCCCCGTAGAATCTTAAAACGGACGGGTTCCGGGGTCCGCGGATCCGATTTCGTCCCGTTCCCCATTTTAATTAATAATACCTATAAAATTTGAATAACTGGAAATCGGATCCGCCGTGTAAAAAAAAAGCCCGACCTTCATGGGGTCCGTCGGCGGTTATCTCATACGCGTCTGTTCAAGACTTCTAACCGTCGTTCCGGGCCAAGAGGAACAAAGTTTCGTCCTAGAGATGTATGAACGCAAAGGCACGGAGGATGTACCATCGCCACTGTTGCGAATAAGCCACTTGCTATTCACACTAAATGATCCACCGCCACGGTTTCAGCGGGTGGTGACTGTGCCAGGCATCTGTGTGTTCCTCTGACTCGATTCTTGCGACGCAGTCTTAAGACCCCCCGACGCATCGAGCCCAACATGCCTTCCACGTCCACGCACAAGGCATTTCCAACATCAAATATGCGGCGAACATATTCCGAGCCTGCTCCCCCGAGCACCCGTAGGGCCCCCCACCCATCCCCCGCCCCCCCAAACCACCCCAAGGCGCCCGCCCGAGCGTGGCGGAGAAGCACGGCAACGCGAATGGATAAATCCTGGGCGTGTGCCATCCATTGCACGAGCTGCAAAGCATGCCACCACACAAAATCGCAAGATTGACAACCGTGAAGATCACCATTCAGCGCGTTTGATTCTACCAAATCAGTGAGCTGACAAACTGTTTTGTTAACGTCGCGATCATTCCAGACCCGCGGGTTGACCCCACTGTCTGAAAGTCGGCGAAAGATTGATACGTGCAGCTACCCACCCAAATCTCGACGACCGCAAAAAAAATCAGCTCGGATGAGAGGATTACTCTGACTGCATCGACGAGATCATCACGACGTAAACATACACAAGCCTACAGACCCCTGACAAGACAATCTCAACCATCCACCTTTCGCAAGCGGACTTCGTCAAAAGATGCTGAAATTACAGCGCGGGTCAGCAAGCCGTCCCCTCTAAACCGACCTGCTCGCACGAGTTGCACTCAATGACTGGAGGATCGCCAGACGAAGCTTCAAAAAAATTATGTCGGACACGTTCGCCCCAATGCAAACGAGGCCTAAATGCGCCGCTGCGGTTGCGCCAAACACTCGTCCTCCAATAGGCTCAGGGGAGAACCCGCCAGCCGCAAATGGCCGAAACCGGGCACCCTGCGGATGCAGTTCCAACACACACATGGTCCCTGGGGCCCGTCCCGGATCCCACCGCAAATTTGTTTATGTTGCCGGATCCCACCAGAAACATGTTGGGCCGTTCTGCTGGCCCGCGAGGCCAGCCCTCGCGATCCCGTCAAAAACAAAAACCGCATGTTCGGATGCTCGCGCGATCCGGCCGTCCCGCGCGCACCCCGCGGCCTCGCCGCGTGAGTGCGCTCTCTTTTCTCGCCTGCTGCCTCCGCGGCCACCTCTGTCTTTTCCCCTCCTCTTGCGGGACCATTCGAAAGACCGTAGCCTGGGTTGCTTGGACGGGCGAGCGGATTGCCTTTGCCGCGCTGCGGCAAAAAAATGTTCGGATGCTCGCCTTTGGGATACTACGAACTCCGGAGACGGCGCAGTAGGCTCCCATGATCCCATGACCAGCCCGAAACGGCCTAAGAGGCCCCCGAGAAGAGACCAAAAAGAAGACAGAGGACCCTCGAAGTGCCCCGCGAGACCAATTGAAACGGACCTGGGGGCCCTCCTTTAAATGGCCCCTGCGACCGTCAACAAGCCCATCGCCTCCGAGAGGCCCCCAAAGGTACCCAAGAGACCCCAAGAGGCTGCCGACAGGGGGCCTCCGAACAAGATTCATTTGGCATCCAAGGGGCCCCCATCTGAAAATGAATTAACTGTCATCAAAGCGGGCGCCCCCACTGTTCTGTTGAATACCAGGAAGAGCAGGGGAGGTGAAGCGAGGAACAAGCGAAGATGAAGCGAATAGGAAGCAAGGGGGAACCGAGGAGGAAGGAAAGGAGCAAGCGACGTCGCAAGGGGACAATTCCCACGAGGGAATCTGACGCCGACGGAGGGCAATGCCAGGGCCACGGCAAGCCAAGCACGGCGATGAAAACTGGCAGCGACGGGCAGGGCCAGGGCCAGAGACAGGCGGGGACGAGGGCGGCGACGGCAACTGGCCGCGACTGAGTGCAGCACCGGGGCCAGGGACGCTCAGGGACAAGGACGGCCATGAGAATGGGCGGCATCGCAGGGCGACGCGAGGGCCGGAAAGTGTCGAAGACAAGGGCGAGGGATGTTGGCGGCGATGGAGCGCAGCGCCAGAGCCAGGAGCAGCCGGGGCAAGAGCAACCGAGGGAACAGCAACAGGAGGCTCAGAGCACAAGGCACAAGTCGGGGTGACGTCAACTGACCGCCTCACCGACCCAGCTCGGCCGATCCTGGGCGTGGTTGGGACTCCGTGGCCTCACAGTCGGCGCATGCATGCACAGCTGCGACGGCTCTGCTGCCCGACTGCAAGGAGGCCAAAATTCCGTGCTGCTGCGGTGGTCGCTGGGTTCAAGCCAGAGGACGTTATTTTCCCGGAGTCGGGCGGCTTGTGGCTGGAGCAATCGTGGGAACGCTGGTATTGGCAGAGGTGGTGTCGTCTATGGTCATTGCGGCGTGGACGTGGCGGGCTAATTCAAAATCCCCTTCGCTTCCAAGAATGGCCGGAACGGCGCACGACGAGAATGTCAGACCCAGTTGCTGTGCTGGATCGCGGACGCAGTGGGCGTCCCGAGATGGCTGCCAGCTCGCACATATCTGAGACGGACCTGATACCAGCTTGCAGAGTGTCCGCGACCAGTGCCCCACGGGACTCCAACTCCGCGTCCTTTGACGACTACGAGCGGGACACGGCAGTGCATGCGCTTGACCTTTTTCCCGAAACCCATTCCAGTACGGCGTTGTGGACATATCTATGTAGCTGCACTCATATACAACGTGCACCTGTATACATGGAAAATGAATTGGCTTGATTCCGGGCCCGGCGGGCTGGCTTGGGTCGGAAGTTCGCCTCCACCGACGGTTCCGACACCAGCTCCAGCAGAAAGTCCAAAGTCAGTTCCGAAGGCAACATTGTTGAAACGGATGCCAGTTCCGACGGCACCTGAATCGCAACCCATGGCTCCACCGACGGCGACGCCGAAGATGGGCACCGTCTCAACCAGCGCCTACGCCGCAGCAACGTCAGCACCTCCAGCACCAGCGTCTGCGCGCACGGCAGCAGCAACGCCAGCACGGTGGCCAGCATCTCCAGCACCAGCGTCTGCGCTCACGCTGGCACCAACGCTCACGCTGGCACCAGCGCCAGCAAGGTCGCCAGCAGGTCTGCCACTGGCATTTGTGCGGGCGCCTACGCCAGTACCAACGCGACTTCAGGCATTATGCAGTCCGACACCGCTGACGCGCATGCAGGCGCCTGGGCGCGTTCCGTAGCCACCACGGTTGCCGTGTCAGCGTTTGCGCATGCACCGACACCAGTGCCAGACGGAACATCTTAGGCATCAACGTCGGCGCATACGCGAGCAACAACGCCGGCACACTGGGGCCACCCCGACGGCGATGCTAAAGGCACGCTGTGGTTGGCCGCCGTTGTTTCACAAAAGAAACATCATCTTCCCGCGCTGCAGCATTCTATTGCCTCCGGCCAGGATCGCGGCAAATCCCGTTCTGGGCCGTCGATGTCCTTGCGACATCACGTAAACCGAGACTGATAAGACAACGAAAATACTTATACGCTCTAATAACCAATCGTTTTCGGTCAAGAGCGCGACGAATATGCTTATGATTAGCCGTCGCTGTTTTTTGCGACATCAAATATACCAGAGTTGCTGGCTAAATGATAGGATGCAACACTGCTTTATATTAGAAACATGGAAAACTGAGGCAAATCTGGCACTTCGGTGACCCTGGCCAAGAGCGCGGCGAGTTCCGCTATGATTCCGCGTCAATCCACTGTGACACCACGTATACCAAGGTTGATACTGTTATTTTTTATTCCATGAAAACACATATACACATACCTATACATTTACGAATACATATGGGTATACGGGCCTAACGGGGGGCGTGTCGAAAGTGCGAGTTGTATGGTGATATGTTGTGTTTTGATGTTGTGCTTTGCTGTTGCGTTTTGCTGTTTGGGCGTTCCCTTGTGCTCTTCTCTCTATCGTGTCCTCGTCCTTCTCCTCGTCATCCTCATCCTCGTCGTCCTCGTCGTCACGCGGGCGAAATATACATACATTCCGGATTTTGGCGGTGGGATTCACCACAAACTTTGGGGAACCATTTGAGACAGAAGAAGGAGAAGCAGAAGATGAAAAAAAAAACTATTCAGGGGGGGAAAAGGGAAAAAGTGATAAGTCCGAAGGGAAACCCCGAAGTCTCTGTGGAACCTATGTGTTTTTTTTTTGCGGGGGGTCCCATGGTGTTCCTCAAATTTCGCTTCAAGCATTTCAGTTTGCTTGGTTATTTTGGTTTTTCCCATGGTTGTCCGACATTTTTGTTGGCGTCTGCATCACATTTGTCTTTTACAAGAAGGAGACGACGCAGAATCCCACAAATTACCGATTCATTTGATTTCCAAGCGTGCGGAGCGTATTCTTCTCTTTCCTTCTTCGTCGTGTCTCCCGCTCTCTACTGCTTCGTCCTTTTTCAATTTGCATATAACCCAGGCCGCGAGGCCGGGGATGCATATCATTTTTCTTTTGACGCGGCTGTTGCTGATTTCAAGCGGTTGTCGCCCTCCTTTTTCCTCTGCCTCCTCCTCCTCTTCCGCCTCCTCCCCCTCCTCCTCTCGTTATCCTTTCTCCTCCCCCTCCTTCCCCCTTCTGAAGGAATGCAAGAACAACCCTCATAATAAAACAGACGAGAAAGCAGAGGGGAAAGGCGACAGGAAAAGAACAAGACTGTAGAATGCGGACTGGAATGCCGTGCGGGCCAGTTTGATAATCTCTCTTCAAATAACTCAAGACAATGCGGACGCGAACGGGAAACATAAAATTTTAGAGACCGGAAAACGCCATCAATCTTTGAACAGAGATCGAAAAAAACTGTTTTTCCTTCGGCCCAAACGCCATTCACACGGCAAAAAGCAGGAAACTAAAATTTGACTGCTTTCCAAAGAATTCATTGCACAGACGCCACCAAGCCTTCGAACTTCGAACAAAAAAACGTAGCTGAATGCGAATACGATCGCCATGCTGATTGAAGGAATAAGTAAAACCGCACCGCAATGACGAGCTGCAAGCCAAAAACGAGTGGCCATCTGCTGCACAACCCTCCGGGACACGGCATAGTTTGTTTCATTTGTTCCATATATATGTTAATGTTTTATGGTTTCAATATTCTTCTTTTTACGGAATTATGTTTATCGGTTGTTTTTTTTTTTATATATATATATATATATATAAAAAAAAAAAAAAAAAAAAAAAAAAAAAAAAAAAAAAAAAAAAAAAAAAAAAAAAAAAAAAAAAAAAAAAAAAAAAAAAAAAAAACTTGTTTATCATTTGTGGTGTTTACTTTTTAAAATTTATTTTAATGTGTTACTCTTTATTTGTTATTCTTTATTGTTTACGACCTCAGCAAAGCTTCTTTATCTCACCAGTGATCATGCGTCGCGATGCATCTGCGCTACACACAGCGGCAATCGGATTCGAACCTGCAGCGGAAGGAGACAAGAGGGAGAAAAGGGAGGGAGCAAAAGAGGGAGGAAGGAGAACACCCCCAAAGCGTGCATCGTGTCATCTAGACACCACACTCAGGAGCGAGGCCTCCAGTCCCTGAATGGACAGAGTGGGCTCGACGCAAGAGGGGGCCGGGGGGGCAGCGTCTGCTCCCAGTCGAGGAAAGCTCCGGCTCTGCAACGCACCAGCAGCTGGAGCCGCCGTTGAAAAGAAGGTGCAGATCTGGCACGAATGACAAAGTCAGGTAGCAAATTGTACACTCTTGTGGCTCCCATGGCTGAGCGCAACAGGTAATCTGGGCTTTGGAACGGCGGCTCCACGAGATGACGCCCGCGGCGCCGGGGGGCACGAGGAGGAGGGGGACAAGAATCAAGACGGAAGAAACGCGAAAAACACGCCGGATCAGAGCCCAAGACAGCGCGGTGAATCACGCCCAGAATGCTGATGGCTCTGCGAGTGCTCATTGGTGCGAAATGGAAATGCCCCAAGGCATCGCGTGGCGAAAAACCCAAAGAACGCAGAAACTGTGTTTGTAGAGAATTAAGAGGAGCAAGGACAGAAGAGGAAGCATGATATATGGCAGACGTGCGATATTCAAGGTATGACGAAACGTGAAATTTGCACAAATTCACCAGTTCCGCGTCACAATGGCAACGGCGGGTGCGAAAGAGTGAATGAATTTCCCACGGAGCAGCTGCTACGCAGCTCTCTACAGCATCGCACATAACAAGTTTAGGGTCGAAGAGTCCACCAAAAATCTTAAAGTTATGGACTGGAGGCAGCGCCCGGGAGACAACATGAAAATGTTCTTTCCCAGCGTCGAAGGTCACCCTGTTAGCGCGGCCACATTCATGCAAGGACGACTGGCAGGAACGCAATTGGGAATACGCTTCCTCGTGCGACGTTGTCGCAGGCAGCGCTCCCCACGCATTAAAATCGTCTGCAAAAACGACCTCTTCAAAGTTGACTGCTCTAGTTGGCACGCACGCGTCTGCGCAGTGACAATTCCACGGGGGAAGACCGAAAACTGCGCCCTGAGACGCCATGTGTTGCATAGCAATTGGCTGGGACTGTTGCCCACCAACTACCACGCGACCCAGACGAGGACGCAACCAGCTTTTCAACAAGGACAACATACAATCGGTCACAGTGAACGCTCTGAGCTTAAAGAGTAAGATGTCGGGATCGACGCGGTTCAAGGCACCTGATACATCTGAGCAGTACTGAGCAACGATCATCCCTAGTGACAATGCCAGAAGCCAAGAAAGCATGAAATAAAGAATGGCATCTCGGGCGCCATGTTCTTCTCTGAAAGCGAATTGAAGAAAAAGAAGAAGAAGAAGATGGGGGGGAAAAAAAAAAAAAAAAAAAAAAAAAAAAAAAAAAACTCCCCCCAGACGAAGTGTGAACAAAGTGCCCGACAATCGTTCCACCACTTTCGAAAGCTGCGAAATAAGCTGGAGCCCTCTGTAGTGGTCAGGGTCTATGACCGCACCACGTTTAGAACAAAAAAACCCAGCTCTGGCACAACGCTTCCGGCCAACGCCCGCGCCGAAGGAGAAGCCGTGCAATCAAAGCAACAGGTAGAGCAAGCTCCCGAGCACATGCTTTCAAAACACGCGTCGGCACTTCGCCCGGCCCCGCGCCGCCGCCCGCTCTGCGAGCAGCTAAAACGAAGCACGCGGCACGAACCCGGATGCGGAAGAAAGAAGAGGCATACTCCGAGATAGATCAGAGAAGGCATTCTGCTCTCCGGCTGGCAGATTCCACTGGTCTGTGACAGAGCTAGCAAACAAGTTCGCTTCATCTACAGAAGAAACAGCCAAGCTCCCGCCCACCCTCTTCAAAGGAGAGCTGACCGTTTTACCCTTCTTGCTTACCTGTTTACTTTCACGCCGCTGTTGCGAGAGCTGAGAGCGCGCGCGTGATAAAATCATTGTGAGCGGTCACTAAAGTTTGGCTACACTGCAGACACTGGAACGGATAGTGCTCAGCACCGGCAGCGGCACCTTTGGCCTGAATAGCTCGAATGCAATCTTCTGCAAGCCAAGGGTGCGACGGCCTATAAGAAAGAGGGGCACTAGGAATGCAAGCACGGAAAAACTGAAGTAAAATGCACGTAAAACGCTGCACTCTGTCGGGCTCTCCGCCGGATATCCAATCCCAGCTTGCATTCCGAATTATGCCTTCAGACCCCGCCAGTTCGCACTCCCGTAGAGCCACACATCTCGCCTCAGAGTCTCCAGCGCAAGAAGGGGAGTAAAGAAACGAATCGAAAGAGCACGATGGTCCGTGATTTGCTCAGAACCTCAATTGTCAGCGACTCTCCGGCGTCACTCAAAACAAGATCAAGCGCCCCGAGTGAGAAAACGAACGCACTGTTTCAAACCCTCCTCGCATGCAAAACGCTTCAAATGTGAACCCTCCGGTGACACAGAAGGACTGAAACGAAGCCAATGGGCGTGATGGACATTGAAATCCCCTACGATTCTACTATTCACTCCGCGCACGGAGGGAATTCCATTCCTCTCGTAAGATATCAAGTGAAGCACTGTCTCCAAGCAACACAGGGCCAGAACTGCAATGCACTAAAATCCATACTATCTCTGCGGAGGGATGTTCAAGGAGCAAGGAGCAACGGGAAACTGGAGAATCAATAAACACAATCACACCACCAGCCTGCCCATTACTCTCCTTCCTCGCAAGAACTGCACACCCGCGCAGCTGTGGATACTTCACTGCAGGATTCAAGCAAAATTCGGAAAGGCAAACAACGCGGGGAGAAAAAGTCTACCGAACCTCTGCAGCACACGCACATGATACATATTCAGGGAACAAAACAGGATAGATGGCGGAACGGCGGCCGCCGGAGCCAGCGCAGCAGGCCGGCGGGCGGCGCACTGCCGGAGGGGGGACGGGGAGAACGAAGAAGAAAACACGAGATGGAGAACGAAGAAAGAGGAGAGGTATCAACTCATTCATCGGGCAATCAAAAAAATACGAAGGCCGCGCGAAGAAATCGGCACGCGCCGACTGAAAAGCTGCGGCCAAGACGACCTCACGGCAGAATCGACACGAAGCAATTCGGAGAGAAGGCGTTGAAACAATTTGTCATTGTCAGCGCAGATGATTGAATCTGGAAGTAGGTTGTACACTCTCGTGCCACTCAGTGCGGAACGCCACCCAGTGCGGAACGCACAATGTAGTCCGGGGCACGGAGAGAACACGGGTCACGCAAGTGACGGAAGTGGCGACGAGGGGAGCGGGGAGGAGGAGGGGAAGAGTCAACGGAGAAAAATGCTCCCAAGCACGGGGGGCTGAATCCGAGTACTGCGCGGTGAATAAGGCCCAAGTTGGCTATATCTCTGCGGGCAGTAAGGGGGGCAAGATTAAAGTTGCGCAGAGCTTTGTACTCAGTTCTGCCGACGCCCCGTAAAAAGCCCGTCTGGACACGGCCAAGCGGCAACGAAACAGAATTCGAAGCGCTTGAGAAAGCTGGCGTGCGGCATTCGATGAATGAAACAATGTGTGCTTTATATAATACAACAATCTCGGCGACGGCGCGGCAACGCCGCGAGCGAAGCAAAGCCCGAGGTCGCCAACCACATTCGTGCACACACTCTGATACCGCATCTGGCATGACAAGCTTGCTATCAAAAGATACACCGAGTATTTAAAGTTGCCACCAGGTGGGCCGCGAAATAATGCGCCGGTTCTCCTTCGAAGCTTCAAACAAAACAACGCCGGCACGGCCCCATTCGTGCAGACACGACTGGCACTGCCCAATGATGGCAGAAATCTCGTCGTCAGAAGAAGAAGGGGGGAAAGGGCGGAAGGCGTTGAGATCGTCTGCAAATACTTCTTTTTGAGAATGCAATCCGGCAGGTGCTTCGCCGGCATCCCCAAAAAAAAATTCCAGAAAAGCGGGCCCAAAACAGTCACTTGAAACACCATGTTGGACATGCTAATGAGACGCGAGAAGGCTCCGCCAACTATAATGCGGGCCTTCCGGGCCACCAGCCAGCTAGAAAAGACTGCGCACAGCTGGGGGATACCCCGAGCGCGTAACTTCGCGAGCAGGCGGTCCGAATAACACGGTCAAAGGCGCCGGACACGTCGGAACAGCGCAAACAGATCCGCGCTCCCTCAGCGAGAAGGCCGAGCCAAGTATGCAAGAAATATGATATTGCATCTCTGGCGCCGCGCCCAGGGCAGCATGCAAATTGAAAAGAACCAAAACACAAGGAGCGGGACACACGAGGACAAAAGGAGCAGAATACGTTCGGCGCACTTAGACTGAGAAATAAATGAATTCCACGATAGTTTACAGGATCATGCAAAGACTTCCTCTTCTTGAGGGACAAATATGATGCAGACGCCAAGGCTCTGGCCATCTGCCTGCGGAATGATAGACCTTATCGAAATACCAAGCGGCAAAGCGAGAGAAGCAGAACAGGCCACAAAAATGCGAACAAGAATCTCGTCCGGCCCTGTGGCGGAATCGCGCTTGAGGTGTGAGCACGGGAAAGACTTGTCTCACCCGGACAGGAAAAATCAGTCTGTTCCACAGGACGGCGTTGAGGATATCAAAAAAAAATCCTCGCAACTGGAATGGTCCAGCGAAGAAAATGTTCGCATTAGAACTGGTGACGTCAGGCAACGTTAGCTGGGCGTCGCCACAACCACAGCCTGGAGAAAAAAGATTGAAATTGGTTTTCGACATTACGACGGTTAAAAACTCATAGAGAGCGGTTTCTCGATCGTGAGAAAAAGGAGCTGCTGGAGGAACCGAAACCGATCTCGACGGCGAAATCTGAGGCCTCCTGTTTCGGATTACTTCAGAATCCCCTCATCGCCGGACGGGACAGCCGAACAAAACGAGCAACCAAAACTCGAACAACAAGCCCACTGGCATTTTTTTATTAATAGTTATTTTGTTACACGCCTCGGCAAAGCATCGATTCTCACCACATGTGCAGGTGCGAAAGATCAAGGGCCGTACAAAAATTACTGCGGTCCAGTACCGGCACACTCCAAAGGAGCCGCCGGGCGAGAGAACACGCAGCTGGGCCCCCGCCCCAGAGGGACGACCAAGGACGGAGAAGGGAAGAAGGAGAGGAAGAAGAAAAGGAAGGAGAGGGGGGGGAGGGGGAGGGACGAGGGGAAGGGAGGGAGAAGGAGAGAGGGCAGCAGCGGACGACAGACGACGAGAAGAGAGAGAGAGAGAGAGAGAGAGAGAGAGAGAGAGAGAGAGAGAGAGAGAGAGAGAGAGAGAGAGAGAGAGAGAGAGAGAGAGAGAGGGGAGGCGAGCGGGGAGGGCCAGGCCCCAAAAGCGGCAACGCGCCAAGCGCGCACCTGGCACTCCATGCCGGGCGGCCGGGGTGGGAGGGAAAGGGAGGAGGAAGAAGGAACACGGCGACCGACAGCGACACGAACGACAGCAGCAGAAGGAGAGAGGGAAGGGGAGAGGAAGAGGAAGGAAAGGGGAAAACGGGGAAAGAGGAGAAGAGGGGAGGAAAGCAAGAAGAAACAAATATTACCCTGACTCGATCAAGGTTGCCAGTCCCTGCAGTCCCGCAAAGGATGCGAAGCCATGGGGAGTCTCCAGGACAGCGTGGTTTTCCAGTCCACACATCCCTGCGTGGCGCGGAAAGTGATCATTTTTTTGTTACGCCACTCCGGCACAACAGATGACGTGACCTCACCACATGATTAAAACAGTTGCCGAACAAGAGATACAGGGCGCGGATACAAGCAAAACCAAAACGATGGATTTGCTCATAAAGCGCCTGTAAAAAACTTGAATCGCTTCCAGCCTTAAAACGATTGCCAAACGCATAGCCAGAAGCGAAGAGAGGAAAGAAGAAAGGAGAGAGGGAGCAGGGGCAGGGAAGAGGGGGGAGAAGAAGGAGGGAGGGAGACAGGAGCAGCAAAACACAACAACGGAGGAAAGCGAAGAGAACGAGAAGGGGCGGGAGGCGCCGGACGCGCAGCACTTAAAAAAGTCCCTGCCGTGCACCACACAGCGCACAAGACCGGGAAGAGCAGCCGAGAAGGAGCGGGACCGACGGACGACATCAGCAAGCAGGACCAACACACGAAACGCGGAGAGGAACTGAAATTCTTTGACACTAGAAGCTGCCACCACGGAATCGAGCAACAAATTAAACACGACCTGAGCAAAACATCAGGTGCCAATCGAGATGTCAATAAGATGCCTGGCGTGTCTCCGTGCTGCACGTGCCGGCGGGCTCCGTAAGTTCCTCTGGAAGACAGGCAGGCTGTGACAGTTGACCGTCCTATGAACAACGCCAACACAGCTATGTCCCGCCGCACAGACAGCAGAGCTAAAAGAAAATGCATGAGGGCGTCTAGATCAAATGTGCAAACAAATCTAGAAAACGAGACAATACAAAATCAATCGGAGCTAATGCCT
Organism: Prorocentrum cordatum; assembly: GCA_963575745.1. Taxonomy (NCBI): domain Eukaryota; class Dinophyceae; order Prorocentrales; family Prorocentraceae; genus Prorocentrum; species Prorocentrum cordatum. Next base: position 45,815 of record CAUYUJ010014428.1, read on the forward strand.
CAGCAATCCCGGGAATAAGATATTCGATATAGCTTGAAAAATGACTCAAACAACTGCACCAACTCCGTTAGTGTGAAATCTTCTCGTGCGCAGCAAGGTGAGCATTGTCCACCCGCATTCGCACGCGCATTCGTCAGCTTCGCTCACGAGTAGTTCAATGTCGACTCGAATGCCACAAATTTTGAAAGAATCGCCGGAACACCTGGTCTTGGCAGATGCTTTTACGCAAACTGATTAGGACCTAACAATTGTAATCCTACCAATCGCGGCACGAAAATTCTTTACACCAGATTTCTTCAAGACGCACTGGAATGAACCTAGGAAAAAATAAACACACCAGAAATGCTCATAAACACGGCGCGAAGACAATTAGAATCGCGTTCTTGCAATGAAAATGTGTCAAATTTGCAATCTTTGATTGAGACAATCGATATTTCAATTGTATTAATTACAGTCCGGTAATTTTGCGTTCAACGGTCAAAAACTTATCTTTCATTTTTTGTTTGTGTTTTCTGTGTTTAGGTCATTAGCGGCACGCAATATAATGTCGGAATTTCACTGCTGATATTGTCTGTTTTTCGTGATCATATTAGATTTTCCGTAAAAATAAATACATTGCGTTCCATGTCGTGCGCAAACTGATAAACTTCGCGCGTTCCTGGCGCAGGGTATGGGAATTGTTTGCTGGGTGCATTGTCGCGCCCCCTGCCGGCCTAATCCGTTTTTCGATCCATTATTCTTGAATATATATATATATATATATATATATATACATCGAGAAATGAGGATGATTTTTGACTCTCAGATTTAATGTTATTCGTCATAAACTCGAATTCGATGCCAATTATAAATTGTCCAAAGAATCACCGTTGAACGAAAAATGAATTTCTCAGGCCCTAACACGATAATAATCAGATTCCAAGCATTTCGTTCAATCTGAAAACTCGTCTTCTGCATTTGAATTCACGGTCGCCCCCGCTTACAAGAACGCTTCGCGCGTTTCGTGTTACCCACGGTTGAACTGTCAGTAAACGGCCTCTGGATATTCTCGAGCGTCTTTGTCGCCAAACGCCTTGTTATCCGGATCTGTTGTTGCTACGTTTGAAAAAACAACTTCTTTTATCATCATTGATGTTTTTCTCTTGTTTCTTCTCGCGCTGATAAAACCATATCGAATTTAAAACATCTTTTTTTTATACGCAGCCTCGCGGGGATGAACCAGACCACACACGGGTCACACCAGCGTCAAGTGCACTAAAAAATTAAGGAACAAAAAAGGAAGAGACGGAGAGAGAAAGCGAACGAGGAAGAAAGAAGGAGGACAAGAGGAAGACGAACGAGAGGGAGGAAGGGAGGGAAGAGGGAGCGGCAAGCAGGCAAGCAAGCAGGGGGGAGCGAGGAAGAGAAGGAGAGGGACGGCGCCGGACGCGCCGGGCGAGGAGAAAAAAAACGCCTGCGGACCGAGCACCGCTCAGAACCCGCGCGGGGGGGAGGAGCAGAGGAGAGGAGGGAGACGGCGGACGACGGCAACGACAGCAGCAAGCAGGAGAAGAGAGAAAGAAGACAAGAACAAAAAAAGAAGGGAGGGGGAGAGAGACAAGAGGGAGAGCTAGCCGGGCGGTTGCCAATCCCGGCACCGGCGCAAAGGGTGGTTAGCAAACGGAACGCGGCAGCTTAAAGTATTTGCCCAGTCGGGGTACGAATCAGCCATATCCCTAAGCAAAGATTGGAGAAGCGCTTGAAGGTCGTGGACACTTTGGGCAGCCGCAATGCTGTCTGGTAGGAGGTTATATACTCCTACGGAGCCAAGAACAGAGCGGCGAGCAAAATCTGGAGCACGAAGCTGAAGCGGGTCAGCCAGGTGCCGGGCGCGACGCCGAGGAGAGCGAGGAGGAGGAGGACCGGAAAGAGAGAAGAAGGAGGAGAAGTGGGCGGGGCCATGGCCAAGCACGGCGCGGTGGATAACGCCGAGCATCGCAATGTCTCGCCGGCAGGCCAGAGGGGCCAGCGAGAAATGATATAACGCTTCTTTTTCCGTTATCGCGACAGAACGAAGAAAGCTAGATTGAACAGCGTCAAGAGGAGCAAGAGAGGAAGAAGAGGCGAAGTGAAAAGCGCAAGTTCGGTATTCAATATATGACAGAATCTGGGCTTTGTACAACAAGACGATATCAGCAGAATTATAAAAATAACGGCATCGCAACAAACTACGTAGTTTCCATCCACGATCACAAATACAAGTCTGAATGGCTTCGTGCATCAACAGGCGAGGGTCAAAGACGACTCCCAACAGCTTAAATGATGTTCCACACGGACGGCTGCGAGAAATAATATGCATGCTTTCCTTGCCAAGATCAAAAACGACCCGGTTGGCAGCGCCCCACCTGTGCAGAGAAGCTTGACACTCGTCAAGCATGCGGCGACCCTGGTCGTCTGTAACACTGTTTTCGACCACTCGGAGGGCATTGAGGTCATCCGCATAAACGAGCTCTTCAAAACCAGTGGCCCGAACGGCCATGCATGAGTCAGAAAAGAAAGCGTTCCAGAGCGGAGGCCCCAGGACAGTGCCTTGGTAAATCATATTTTCCATGCAAACGGGCCGCGACAATTTACCTTGAACAATGACGCGGGCGGAGCGGCGACGCAGCCAGCTAGCGAGCACTGCGAGCACAGGCTCCGGGACAGAAAACCCGCGGAGCTTAGCAAGCAGACGGGGAGCATCGACTCTATCGAAAGCACCGCTCACGTCTGAACAGCACAGAAGGACACGGCGCCCTGAGGCAAGAGCAGCAATGCACTGCAAGACAAAATATAAAACTGCGTCTCGTGCACCCCTGCCCGGGCAGTAAGCGAACTGCCGCGCGCCAAAGCACCCGAACCTGTCAAGCTGAGGGCCAATGAGCTGCAGGAACATACGCTCCACGACCTTAGACAGCTGAGAAGTGAGTTGGATGCCCCTGTAGTTGTCAGGGTTACAAACAGCGAGCTTCTTGTACAGAAGGTGCACCCAATGCTCTCGCCATTGCACGCGCCTGACCACAAAATCAAACGAGCAAGCTTAGTGACAGGCACAGCCAGGCTGCTGGCACATCGTTTCAAAACGCGGGCTGGGAGAAGATCAGGACCAGTTCCGCTGTCCTGACGGAGGCCGCCGAGAACAGCACGAGCGGATCTCGTCCGAATAACGCAAGCTCCCCAGCGATCCGGTGGTATAAGCGGGATAGACAAATCAGTAAACTCATTTAAAACTGGGGCGGGAAGACGCCACTTGCTGCTAAAGGACTGCGCAAACAAATCGGCTTTAGCAGAGGCAGAAAGAGCCCACGAACCATCAAAACGCTTCAGTGGAGAGGAAGAAGGTTTATGAACGCGCGACCAAAGCTCATTAGAAACCTTCCACCATTTCTTGCTTCCACGGCCGAAAGAGTGGAGCTTATGGCGAATGCGTTGCGTGTGAGCGCGGAATGCCTCCAGCATAACAGCGCTACAAGCGGCAGCGGCAGCCGGAAAAGAAGGCGTACCGGCTGCCTGGCGTTTCGCTCGAACCGCGTCCAGACACTGCTGACTAATCCAAGGGTGCGAAACAACTGAGGCAACTTCAGACGACGGAATATACATGTTCATAAAGAATAAAATCATTTGAGTTAAACACGATACCACGATATCCGGCGTCGAACGGTCTATCCAAGACCAATCCTGCTCGCGCAATCGACGCTCGATTGAATGCCAATCAGCATCTTTTAAAAACCACAATCGCCGCTCGCGGCGGCATGCAAACTGTGCATAAAGTTGCAGAATGATCAGCTACTTGTGTTAAAACCTTAGAAGTAATCACGTCTGGGATTTCACACAAAAACAAATCAAGGAGATGACGGCCCGCGTGGGGGCACGAATACATTCACGAAAACCCCTGCAAGCACCAATTTTTCAAGCAAGTGCCCTCAGGAGAGACATGACTTGAGAAAGTGAGCCAGTGCTTATGATGCACATTCATCCCCTGTTATAATTGTTCCAACACATTGATCTACTAGCGAATTGCATTCGCCGCTGAAAGACTCAATCGATTCCACTTCACCGTGCAACGGTCGACGGCACCAACAACAAACAAGAATCGGCCCAAATTCAGTGTGCATTAAATCCAAACACGCTCAGCAAAAGGAGAACGAAAAACAAAAAAAACAAGCGTCAATCGCCGAGTCAACACCGAATACACAACTGCACCAACCAGACAGTCCCGGTCTCGCCGTGCCACTGAAAAATGAAAAATATCCGGGAAGAGCTGACGGATTCATCAAGCCAAATCTCGGTCAAACAAATTTTAGAAAGAATGGGGAGGAGAGGAAATGTAAGCAAATAATTTGTCTTTGTGTACTACAAAACGAAGAATGTTCAAAGTAAAACTGTGAGGCTAGCCCAATCGAAAGGTGGCTCAGGCCGGGATTCGCCGCGGCCACCATCCTGAGGCAAAAAAATGTGAAACCCAGTGCAAAATTCATGCAAACTCCGTTGGCCCAAAAGGGGGCGAAGAAGAAAGGAGAACAAAGAAACGGGGCGAGCGAAAGGAAAGATGTCTCGACGGATCTACCCTTCTCGGAAATCCCTCTCGAACGTCCGGCGCACAGCTCGCTAACGTAAAGCTGGCCGAAAAACTGTCCTGAATATTCGGCGGCCGAAGGCGGTCAAATATTCGCCCTGAACACTCGGCAGTCTAAGGCGGCTCCAAAATCCACCCTGAACATTCGGCGGCCAAAAGCAGGTCGAAAATCCGTCGTGAAACCTCGGCGGCCTAAGGCAGGTCGAAAATTCGTGCTGAACTCGGCGGCCCAACGCGGGTCGAAATTCCCGTTCGAAAAAAAACAAAACCCAAAAAAAAAACGTTCGATCGTTTTGCAAGCGAAACCGCGGATCTTGAACCACGACGGCGAAAAGGAAAAATACCGGAATACCCGGGGACCGCTCACTATCCGCTACGCGGAAGGCGTGAGTGGAAGGAAAAAATAAAAAAAAAAAAAAAAACAGCCAACGTTCCTACTTAAGGGAAAGATTCGTCAGAGACGTCTCAGAATGTAAAGAGTATACTAAAATGCAGTAAAACGTTCCTGGAGGTGGTAAAAACGAACGTCCACGATAATAAATTCGAAACATCGAAATATAAACGAGATTGTTACTGCCGAATTTCGTTAGAACCGATCAATTTTGGCTAAAAATGTTATCATCATTTACTGCTATAAAAAAGAAAACAAACTGGATTCCAATTTAAATTTACTCATGTGTGCAAGCCCAACAATTGCAAATTCTTCAAGCGACACAACCATTTCACATTCGTGACCTATTCATTGGATAATTGCGAATTAGGAATCAATGTTTATTTTGTTCAAAACAAATTCGAATCAATTGAATTTTGTTATTACATCTCTGTTCGGATTCGTTCCATAAATATCTTTCTTCGACTGTATTAATAATCGTCGAACAAATTGCTTAAATATCGCACTTGTTCTTTAAAAAAGTCAGAACCATGTTCTCGCAATGCATACAATATGATTGACTGCAACGAGATTCTGAAAATTTATATGCGGTTGATAAATGCCCATCAACGAAAATCGAATCGAAAATTGTTTTAGGAATGTGATGAAATTGTTTAATATTGCAAACATCAATCGATCGAATGAATAAATTTATTTTGAAACGGGTCTCAAAATTGACTGAATCAGACAATTAAGAACAATAAATAGAACCTTTGTATTGCAAACTTCTCCAATAGACACAAACTGCTATTGTTATCGAACAAATAACGCTATTATCTTACCATTCTGAACATATTTGACACAACATTGTACATCGGTATTACGATGAAACGCATTTTTTTTTAACGACAACGAATTATCTGAGAACAATATCGAAAAATTGGTAGACAAGAGAAACACGTGAACACAAACTCGATAATGAAACTAAATTCGCGATGTTTGAAACACTAAGCAAAACTTTCTGTTCTCTCCTCAAATAATCTTGAAATCTGACCTAAAAACACATCTAATGCTAGAATCGTTAATGTGCACGTCAAAACACACAACCATCTTGATAACGCTATGAAATACTGTAACACAATACAATATCTAAACTCTATTATATCATAAATAATACCGAATTTTTAATAATTATGTAATGTTCATTTTATCTGACTCATGCATTAGAACATTGAATCAAATATCGATCTCTGGACAATTTAGCACCACCAATATCCTTGACATTCTCGAATTATAGAATCCCCAAAACTCTAGAAACTGGACAATAGACACAATACACGTTTTATACAAAACCAAATTCTCGTATACTTCGTAGGTGCAACTGTTTCTCTATTATTTTAATGTTAACAGAATAAATTGTAAAACGCTGATTTGCTTCTATGTGACAACTTGTCTGTATTAGACAGATAATTGTATTGTGAACATAAGTCTCTTATCTAGATTTGATGCTTCGATTGAAAATTCGACCGGCTCATGCTGCTCGACTAGAATAATAATTATATGACGTACGCTTTACTTTAGTAAACGAAAAATAAATTCTAACTCTTCAATTTCTATTCACTTAAAAATTGAAATTCTCGAAAAAAAAATCTCATTCACTTTTAAGAAAATATATTGAATACTGTCAAACATGCACAAACAAATCTAACGGAAACATTGAACCACTCGATTATCGAAACCATAAACTTACTGGTGAATAAATCATGCCATGCAAACTAGATCTGAAAACTCCACGATTCACTGAGCGCGACGTTCGCGATTTTTATTTAAATCCAGCTGTCACTTATTTTATGTCTGTACAGACACACACACACACACACACACACACACATGTGTGTGTGTGTATATATATGTATAATGTACACACACACACACACACAACACACATAATATATATATATTATATTATATATATACACGCACACATCTATATACACTGATACACTGATAACACTTATCTTATACATATATATATATTTATATATATATATTATATATATATAATATATATATAATCATATATATACATATACACGCACACATCTATTACTCTAAACACTAAACACTTATACACACACATATATATATAATATATATATATATATATATATATATATATATATATATATATATATATATATATATATATATATATATATAATATAATATATATTTATATATATATATATATTATGTATATGTATATGTATATGTATATACATCTATCTATCTTCATATATGTATACACATACAAACCACATATACATATTACGATATATGTTTATGTGTCCATTTACCTAATTCGCTCGCTTCGCGCGCACATTCAAATTCAATGTTTGACAAACAGACATCTGCTCCACGCGCGACGCACTCGTAACTTGTCATTAAAAAAACATCCCAGCTCCTCGTAGGCGGACAACGAATTCTTCAAACGTATGCTTCGCTTTCGGGACAACTTTCCATGGAACTGTGTGGGTGTGGCGGGTTGCTTGACAGTAGAAGATGGCCCAGATCTGGCCCAACATGTGACCAACAAATTTGCCATACGGCAGGGCATGGCCGGACCCCACAGGCCTGATTCAAGCAGTCACCGACGGAAGGGTCAGGATACTTGAAATGAACATGTGGGGATCCCCGCATCGAAAAAGTGTAGATTTTCGAAAGCGTTTTGGGGAGGTTGTGTTGCCACTGACAATCGTTTTGGGGCGTTGAAAGCACGTCGAGAATTACTTCGACCAATGCCTCCTACAGGAAGAAAGTTTTGGGGGCAGCAACATGCAAACTTCAAGCAACCCCACATCTTGAACTCGAATCGGCGAATGAAATATCCACTGGCGGCACCTGTCAAGAAGTGCCAGGCTTGTTATGTCGCGGCGATCATAAAGCCAATAAAGAACATCTCCACAATGTCGGCGCGAACGGACGAGTGTAGCTTCACCACCTTTTTCGGGCGTGAGTGGTTTGAGGTTCCCCTTCATCGATTTCGGGGAGGAAAGCATCAATCCTCGCCAATAAGAAACACCCTCCCGCAGGCGACCGGCAGCCAACGCGGACCAATGAGAGCACCCCACGCAATCCCTTTTCAAGAGACAATGGAAAATGCGCTGTGGCTCCAAATCTGGAGCGTGAGCGGGCACCCCGACCATTTTGCATTGTATTTGACGGGGACGATGGGGGCGACGCGTATCGCTAGCTGCGCGCAGGCCAACCATCCGTGTCAAAACATACAAAATACGCTTTAACTCGGGATCTGGAGCATGCGCAAGGATCTCTTTTCTCGGAGCTCTCATGTGTTTCACGACTCCTCTGGATGTTACAATGTGTCCATCGGTGTCGGTGATTGGCGCTCCCTGGAAGAGCTGTCCTTCTCACCAAAATGCTCGGCGTTCCGCTGAAAATATATTCGAAATCCAAATCTCCTTGGGGCCAGGGCCCCAAGCACGTGGGGTCTCTTTTGGTTCCCCGTAGCTGGCGCACTTGGCGCGGCTGGAGCACGTGGCACGCTTGGCGCACGTGGAGCATGCGCCGCACCTGGCACGCTTGAGGCTCCAAGGTTCCCGGTGCGCACCGGGAGCCCGTGGCGCGCATGGCATGCGTGGCGTTCTTACGTGATCTGCTGACACTCGGGTGTTGGGAGGGTGGCTGGGAATGAGCTAAACGGCCTGCTATCAAGGAGGGTAGCTTGACCTGCCCCCCATATCCCCTTAAACCTGGAGGTGGCAGGGCCACCTAACTAAGGTTAGGGCTTCCAAAGCGGCCCTGGCGAGGAAGCCAAACTGGTTGATTGTGCGAAACAGTTTTGGCGATATTTTGGCCTCCTGGGGATCTCTTCCGAAATTGTGGCCACGCAAAGTGCGCAGGAGGCCCGAAAGGCCCCCCCAAAATGTCCCCAAGAAGCCCCTGCAATACCACCGAGACGCCATGTCCCCAATGTGTCCTGGCACCACCACCAAGACGCTTCAAGAGGCTGAGAGGCACCCGAGACGTCCAGAGGCTTCGGCGAGACGGCCAACATGTTTGCTTCTTGCAAACATGTTTTGAGCATAGTTTGGCCTTCTGTGTGTGTGTGGGGGCTGATGATGCGCGCCGAGAGGTGCCCAAGAGGCCCCGAGATGCCCCCCAAGAGGCACCCACGAGACCCCCATGACGGCCCAAAAGGCACCCCCACAGGCACCCATGACGCTCCAACAGACACTGGAAGGTTCTGCTTTTGATTTTTCTGTGCGTTTTGATTGAAATATGAGCAGAACTAGCAGACGACGGTGATCCTGGAGGCAGCAAGATCGGCGACGTGGGTGCTGCAAATGGCATCGACGGCGAGAATGACGGCGGTGATGCTAGCTGTAAACAGATAGCGCAATTCAATACATGTCAAAATCCCGCGATTATTTTGCAATCCGGTCCCGACTTGCGTCTCAAGGCACTGTGATTACGTGGTAATCGGGCCCCCCTTGATCTACCGTAGGGCATGTGCGCTCGCTGGGAGCTCGCGGCGCAAGCTGCCCGCGTCGTAGTGCTCTTGGCTGTGCGCTGCGCCCAACTTCAGGCGCCCTCGGCAATCGTCCGGCGTCTCCTCACCGGGGCGGCACCGCGGCAAGGTTTTCGCGAGGCGGTCCCTGGTCCAAGCCGCGGCGATCTCGTGGAGCATGTTCTCTTGAGAGTTGCCCAGCTGGATGGATGCGCCCTCCTCGAAGAATGATTTCAGGCCCGCCGCTGCCATGGCTTTCTTGCGACCCTTAGTGATATTGCCGTTCCCCGCCCCGAAGCAGCCCTTGCCGCGGTCCGTGAAGGCTTCCTCCGGCGCGCGGGCCTCCCAGAAGCGGACGTTCAACGCGGCCCGCGCGCGGTCGAACACCGCGGCGGCGCCGCCGGGCGTCTCCCCGGGGAAATTGCCCGGTAAAGCCTCACTGTGAAAATTGTCATTTTTGCCATCATGTGGACCCACTGGGCCTCCGGGCCCTCCGCGTGTCGGAGCTGTTCAATTTCTGCACTGCCATTAGCATCCGCAGTTTCGCCGATTTGCCCGAGGTCCCCTCGCTGGCGAGCGCGAACCTCCCTGGCCTTTCTCTGGGTCTAGGAGTCTTCGGGAATGTGCTATTGCAGAAGTCGCGGCACACGACGTCGTTGTAGCACAGGGGTCCGCGCGTTTGCGCGCCCGCGTGAACGCGGCGAAAGCCAACCTTTGAGAGCGGGGACTGCCGCGCCCCAATCCTTTGCGCTGGCGCGCCTCGGCATGTCGTCAGAACAGTGGCTGTCTGAACCAGACGAACGGTCATAACGGGTTCAGCAGAATGCAACGAATCAGAAGCAAAAATTGTGGCGCGCTCGCAACCAGACCCAGGCGCTTGGGCATTCCATGGAACCTGCGGCTGTGATGCGGGGTCGAATGCGGACCGCGACAATCTTGCCATGTTCTGCCAAAAGTCGACCGGGTCCTCGTCGTAGCGCGTCTCCCGGGAAATCGGGTAGAGAAGGTTCGCGTAGACGGGCTACCCCGTGTCCGGGTTCAGCGTCGCTGTCGGGCACGCAGCCGTGATGTAGGAAAGCGTCGGCCCCTCTCCTCCCGTCATCGGCCTCTTTGCAGTCGCGGCGATCGCCGTCGCCTTCGGGCCCCTTGACCAGGTGCTTCGGTCCTGGGGCGGCCTGCGCGTTGGTCGTCCTAGGAACCGCTCAGGTCGTCGTCCATCCTTTGGAACAGCTGCCCTGCGGCCTCGGCGGTCGGCGAGCCGCCTTGCGGCTTCCCTCCGAATGACTTCAGCTGGAGGCCGGAGACGCGCGGGCGGAGTCCGGCCTGGTCCTCCTTGCCTTCCTCTCCCGGAGCGCCGAGTGTTTTGCGTGCCCCCGCGCGCGCAGGTGCCCGTCCTTCGACGACGGCCAAGCGCCCTGCGAAGGCCTCTGGGAAGCTGCCATTATCTTCCGAACATCCGTGGCGCCGTGGTCGGCAGAACGTCTGCGCCAAGGATCATTGCGGACGCGGCGGCGAAGGCGGCGGCGGCTCGCGTGCGCGCGGGCGGAAGTCGCTGCAAACATCGTGCAAATCACGTTGGCCATCGAGAGACTACCGGGAGATATCCGATTCCTGGGGGGGTAGCAGCTGGCCGGCGAGAGTGTCTCAAGCGAAACCAACATCCTTGCTCTCGGTGTATCGAGACACGCAATGGAGAATGTCAGGCACCGCGGGGGCCTGTAGAAGCCCTTAGGAACCCGCTGGATACTGCTCCTTCTCGAAGCAGCCTATGCCAGCTATGCATTTTTGGTCATGCCCTGGGATCAATTTATATAACTACATTCAAAATGGGAGACCCGCCGCCTCGTTCTCGTCGCTATCATCATCACCATCATGATCATCATCGTCATCATCTCATCCACATCTCCGTCATTGCGTCTGCGTCAGCGGGTGATTATTTCAACCTTCATCAGGAGCGCTCCAGCTGCGATGAGGACCCTGGCGCGAGGCCTGAGGCTAGCAACTTTCCACCGTTGCGCGAAATGCTGATTCGCCTGGGACGGCGGACCTGGCGCGGGGATTCGCTTCCCATGCTGGCTCCGAAATCTCCGCGGCGGCGCAATTGCCCTCGACCCGCTCCCGGTCAGCGGCACTCGCGCCATCCAGCCTCCAGTCGTTTATTGTGATCATGGTGGGGGTTGGCGAGAGGAGCGTGTGGTGCGCGTGCTGCATGGTCGGGCTCACGTTGAAATCTGTGTCGTCGATGTGCACCTGCACCTCATCTTGTTCCTGATGATGAAATTCCAACCTTGCATCTCGTCCAACATTGCAGCCCTGTGGACGCCTCGCCAGTACGAGCTCAGATTCGGCTCGTGAGCTTTCATTGCGTCGACCGCCAGGGGCCGTTCCGCACCGAACTGTGATCGCGCCGGCCTCGATTTCTCCGCGCGGGACGGCCCATAGAGGACAAGGAACCTATGCCTGTCATCGACCTCACTAGAGTGCATCATCTAAGATTCAATGGCGAAGCGCACGAGCTTCATTGGCTTTGATCTGGCCCCGAACGCCGCCAATCCCGCTGACGTCTCCTTCTTATTTGCGCGCCTTGTCTCCGTCGCCGCGACGGCCTTCTGGCAAGCCGTGCGTCTGTCGCGGCCATCGCGCAACTTCGCTGAAAGCTGGCAAAACGTGTCGTGGTTCGGCTTGTGCATCCGCCAGACGCCGACTACCCACCATGTTCGGGCGCCCACAGTCCTAGGGGGCATAATTGGTCTCTGCGTACACACTACCAGGCTTCCATGTCCACACATGGAAGTGCCCGTGCCTGCTAGCGCGCAACCACTCTGACGGACCGCGGTTCTCAGTGTTGACGTCTACGTGGGGCCGCGCGCTCGCGTGGATCCAATCGTTCGTTGTGGAGTGGTCGATGCTGCTGCTGCGACCGTGTAGGGGCAAGTATGCGTGGTGGTGGATGCGACCTGGGTTCTGTGCGTCCGCGGACATTTCGTACGTGCAGCTCCAATACGTGTCGTTGTGCCTTTCCCTTCACGCATACTAGAATCTCGTCCTGCTTGCGCGGGGACAATGCGAAGGCGAAGCAAATGCACGTCATCATGAAGGTCCGCGCGCAGAGCCGGAATTTACCAGCGCTCTTGTAGAAACTCTGCTGCAACGTATGGTGCCCCTCGATCTCGATATCTCCTTGGTTCTCATCCTCTGCCGCGCCGCTTGGCGACTCGGCCCTGCGCAATGCCAAATCGAGGCGCTCCTTCCCGGCATTCAAGAAGGACGGCTGCCAGCCTGCCCCGCCGGGTCGCGACCACTCATTCCGTAGCCCACCCTAACGGCCCAATTGCTCGGCGGACCCCTTGCCACAGATTTGCTAATACAGCGCTTCGCGCTTGGCGCCTGCGTCCTGCAGAAACACCGACTGCAGCCCGAGCTCGCAGGCCAAGGCGTTCAATGAGCGGCTGACTCAATCTCTGGCCTTGCGCTTCTCCTCGGTGGAGGGCTTGCGCCGGGCCGATGGCGCTGGGGCCTGCCGGGGCCAAGAGGCGATTTCTCGAGCCACGAAAGCAACGGAATCCAAACTTCCTCATGTGTTCGAACTCCCGGCGGAAGGCAGAACAAATCGAAAGCAGGATCCTTCCCCTGTCTGAGGGGGCCTCGGCGAGAAGGCCACACTCATGGCTGTTACTAAGGTTTTGGCGACATTTTGGCCTCCTGGGTGGCGGTGCAAATTTAAGAGGCTCCCTCCTTTGATCGATCCCCTCCAAAATCGCACCTGGAGCTACCAAGGTTGCCCCACGACGGCCCCAAGAGGCGCCCAAGAGGCCCCAAGAGTCGCCCACGATGCCCCCAGGATGCCGTCAAGAGGCTCCCAAGGGACGCTTCAAGAGGCCCCCCAGAAGCACGCAAGACGCCCCAAGAGGCCTCGGCGAGACGGCCAACATCAGTGACGTCACTAAGGCTTTGGCTACACTTTGGCCTGCTGGTGTGTGGGGGGGTTAATCGCACCAGCCCTTGAGGGCGTGAGTGGTCTGGGGCGTTTCCTCTTCCAACCCCCTTCTTCCCCCTCGGGGTGGGGGTATACCCCTGCCCCCACCCCTTCCTCCTGTACCTGGAAGGGGGGGCCGCCAACGGTTAGAGCGTTCAGAACGGCCTCGGCGAGGAAACCACCATCATTGATTTTAGTAAGGTTTAAGCCACATTTTGGCATCCTGGGGAAGGACCCTACTTGGGGAGCTCCCCTCCTGTGGCCGATCTCCTCCAAGCTGGCCCAAAGATTGTCCCCAAGGCCCCCGAGGCTCCCAAGGGTGCTCCAAGAGGGCCCCAAGAGGTGCCCCGGAGGCCTAAAGAGGCTCCCAAGGGGCTCCCAAAATTTCCCCTAGAGGCTCTCAAGAGACCCCCAAGACGCCTCAAGAGGCCCCCCAAAGGCACCCAGGACGCCCCAAGATCGGCGAGAAAGCCAACATCATTCCTTGTAGTACGGTTTTGGCCACATCCGCCTTTGATCGATCGCCTCCAAGATGGCCCAGAGATGGTCCCCAAGGCTCTCAAGGGTGCTCCAAGAGGGCCCCGCGAGGTGCCCAGGAGGCCACAAGAGGTCCCTAAAATGTCCACAAGAGGCTCCCTAAGAGACCTCAAAACGCCTCACTAGGCCCCAAAAGCCCCAAGAGGCTTCGTCGAGAAGACCAACATCATTGATTTTACCATGGTTTTGGCAACATCTTGGCTTCCTGGGTGGGGGAGCTCTAAATAAGGAAGGACCCTAAATAAAAAACCCTCTCCTTTGATCGGAGAGAGCGTGATCCACCGCCGCTTTACTGTGGAAAATTGCCAACCTTTTCCTCTGGAGCCCGGGGGTCGCTCCCCCCCCCCCTCCGAAAATCCCCCCCCCCCCCCCCCCCCCCTGCTCGAACCCCCCCCCCCCCCCCCCTCCCCCGGCAAAACCCCCCCCCTCCCCCTAACCCCTCCCCCCCCCCCCCCCCCTCGAAAACCGGGGGGGGTCACTACCGGTTCGAACCCCTCCCCCCCCCCCCCTCCTCCGGATCCGGAAAACCGAGGGGGGGTCAATACACCGGTTCGAACCACCCCCCCCCCCCCCTCCCCCCCCTACTCACCGCCAGCAAACGACTCCCGGTCCCCACCACCGTCCGCATCACATCCCCCACTGGTGTTCCCAGCACCACTGTCCTCACCACCGCTGTCCCCACTGGTTCCACCACCGCCCCTACTGTCCCCACCAGTGGCCCCACCACTGTCGCACTGTCCCCGCTGTCCCCAGAACTGTTCCCACCACGGTTCCACTCTCCCCACTGTCTCCACGGCCCCAACCACTGCCCGACTATCCCCACTGTCCCCACTGTCCCACTGACTCCTCCGCTGTCCCACTGAGCTGTCCCACTGTTCCCACCACTGTCCCCACTGTCCCCACCACTGTCCCCACTGTACCTCTGTCCCATTGTCCCACCGCCGTCCTCGCCACCGCCTTCACCACTGTCCCCACCACCATTGTACCCTCCACTGTCCCACTGTTTCCACCTCATTCCCATTGTCCCCACACCACTGTCCCCACCACCACCGTCACCACCACTGTCCACTGTCCCCCCCTGTTCCCACCATTGTCCCCACCACTGTCCCCACCACTACCGTCCCCACCACTGTCCCACTGTCCCACTGTCCCCACCACTGTCCCGCTATCCCCTCACCACTGTCCCCACCAACACCGTCCCCACCACTGTCCGCACCCCCACTCGGTTTTCGAGGGGGGGGGGGTTCGAACCGGTAGTGACCCCCCCCGGTTTTCCGGATCCGGAGGGGGGGGGGGGGGGAGGGGTTCAAACCGGTAGTGACCCCCCCCCTTTTCATGATGAGCAGGGGGGGGGGGGGGGAGGGGTTCGAACCGGTAGTGACCCCCCCCGGTTTTCCGGAGGGGGGGGGGGGGGGAGGGGTTCGAACCGGTAGTGACCCCCCCCGGTTTTCCGCCAGCAGCGGTAGAACACGCTCTTTCTTTGATCGATCTCTCCTAGAAGTGACACCAAGATGGCCCCAGAGGCTCGGAAGGGTGCCCCAGGACGGCCCCGACAGGTGCCTAGGAGGCTCCAATAGGCGCCCACGATACCTCCAAGATGCCCCCAAGAGGCCTCCCAAAGACCCCCAAGAAGCTCCAAAAGGCCCCCAAAAGTACCCACAACGCTCCAAGAGGCCTCCGGGATTGCCAAGAGACCCCCAAGACGCCCCAAGGGGACCCCAAAAACTTTCGAAAGAAATCCGAAAAGACTCCGAAAGGCATCCGGGAAGCCTCTGGCCTTTCTACTCTCCCTCCTCCTCCTCCTCCTCCTCCTAATCCTCCTCCTCGCCTGTTCCTCTTCCTTCCTCGTCCCTCATCCCCCTCCCTCTCTCTCTACTCCTTCTCCTCCTCTTACTCCTCCTCCGATTCCTCCTCCATCTTCCCCCTCCTGGGGTACGACGTCCTGCCCAACCCTTTACTCCACTCCATTCTACTCCACATTTCTGGTCAAAACAACTCGTCTGGACATCGTTTCTGGATGGGCTGGTAGGGCTACTTTTTTGGTCGCGGCTCCAAGGACAATCCCAGGGAACGGTCACAACGTCCGGGGCGCGGTACATTGTAAATTTGCGAATCCAGCCGTCACTGTCGACAGCCGACCGCACCTGCAAACATGCTCGCAAATGCACGTGCACAATACAAAATGAACTGAATTCGCAGACGACGCACATAGGCGCCGCAGCGAACCGTAAGGCACGAGCTACGAGTGCGAAGACAGCTGAGTGAGTCGCCATTCCGGCGCCGAACTCGTGCAGACCGTGCGAAGTGAGCGAGCGACCAGCACATACTAGGCTGAACCATGTACAGTGGTGAGGCAAAGGGGGCCTATCGCAACGAACTCACTGACGCCACGAGGTGGGTGGACCACGTAGAAGCCTTCAGAAGACGAAACTCTGATGTGCACTAGCGAAGTACCACCTGCAGCTGAAGCCAGTGCGCGCACAATGTATCCGACACACGCAGTCCGGGGGTAGAACGATGTGAAGAACTGACTAGAGCTGTGCAGACTGTTCTACAAAAAGGGACGACTGCAACAGCGGAAGGCTGAACCACTCGCTGCACGGCCGCTCCCAGGGCGAGGCCAGGCATTAGGCGTCGCCCTGTGTATGGCTGTCAGCAGCGCCTAGCATCTGCATGCCGGAGCCGGCGTGCTTCCTCGCCGAACAGGCCGTACGGGGGAACAACGGAGCAAAGTGCCGGCGAGCTGATGTCCAGGGCTGCGGTGAAGAGGCGACCAAAGTAGCAGCGCCGACCAACCACTGCGGCGTAACATTCACCCCATGAGGTGGCTGAGCTGAACGCCAACCGGCAATGTAGACCACGGGTGTGCGTACGGGTGGGCCATCTCCAGCCAGTAGCCAGTGTAACACATTGTACCCGACTCACGCGGTTCGGGGGTGCAACGATGCGAGTGCTGGCGAGGTGGTGGCCTGGGCTGCAGGTCTGCGTCAAGCCGTACAACGCGACCATGACTGCGGAAGGCTGAACCACTCGCTGCGGTTCCGCGAACTAGACATAGCCAAAGCCGCAGCCACCGCCACGCCCCCCACCGTGTCACCTGAGCGGCGGCCAGATGTCAGCGCTGTCGGGGCAGAACGGTGGCATCTAGCGGTCAAGCTGCGGGTGAGCTGGCTGCCGGTAGCGCGCTATCGAACCAACGTCCTCTCGGGAAGAACGGTGGTGGGCCGGCGACGAAGGTCGGGCGCTCATCATGGCCGTAGCATGCTTCCCGGCTGAATGGTGGGGGGCGCAGCCGAAAGCCGCGTAACTTGTGATGGTAGGAGGGGGGGGGGGGGGGAGGAGAAGAAGGAGGAGGTGACCGAACTGCAGGATGGCCACGGTCGCAGGTGGTGCTGACGGGCCTGGGTGACCATTCGGAAACCCTTGCCTGCTCCTCAGCGTCTGCCGTCAACCTTGCCAGCGCGGGGCGCAGCCGAAAGCCGCAGAGACGTGGCAATTGATATGGCGCGGATTGGGGGCGCAACCGAAAGCCGCATAACACGGAATCCACTTTGCAGAACGTCCAAGTACGGGGCGAGAGTTGGGGGCGCAGCCGAAAGCCGCAGGTCGCGGATATCAATGCACAGCTCCACCATACAGGAAATTTGTGGGGGTCTGCGGCCATGCCCACAGTGGCCTCAGTCCACGAGCTCACAAGGGCTGCTCGAGGCAAAGGGCTTGTTGAGGACCATGGGGCTTCCAATCCAGCGGGCTCCACCGGGCGCGCCAGGGTCCCGGATGGCCCGCAAAGTAAGCGATGGGCACCACCTTGTACATGGAGGTGGAAGCCGCGCCCAGCTGACCCAGATCAGTGTTGTCCAGGAAGCAAGCGTTCCGGTCCATGACAGGCCGCGTAGCGACCCTGAGAACTGACATGGCCCTGAGTACTGCTGGAAGGCTCGAGCCGTAGACAGGCTGCACGTATGACCTGTGAAGCAACGCAGGTGGGTGAAAGAAGGCGAGAGATGGGGGCGCAGCCGAGAGCCGCAGAACACGGATATCAATACATAGAACAACCATGTACGGAACTTCATGTCCACGGGGGGTTAGGGCTGAGGACAGCGATGCAATGGTATGTTACGTCTGCGCCGAAGTGCATTGCAGATGTGGACAGCGGGGGATGGATTATTTCAGTCATCCGAAGCTGCTGTCAAAAGGGAGGGACTGCCCTAGGTGGCGGCGCAGTCGACCCCTCAAGTCTGCATGGGCAGAGGCCTCCTCTGTTGGAGGCGAAGCCTTGGTCCTCAGCGGCAGGCGGCCGCGGGGAGGGATGGCAGGGCATGGGCCGCAGATCAGCGTGGGCTGTCTATGTGTGCAGCGCAAGGGTATTGGTGCCCCCCCGCCCCAGCGGGAGTGGCACATGGTAGTGGGGCCGAGGCCGGGCGCTGAAGGTCCACGAGTCCAGCGTGGGCTATCTATGTGCGCAGCGGGGGGGTATTGGTGCCCCTCCGCCAAGTCGGAGGTAACGCGGGGTATTCCGGCCGAAGCCAAGCGCTGCAGGTGAAACTAGCTTGGGGGGGGGGGGGGGGCCGGGGGGGGGGTAGGCGACTGCCAGGCAGAGTGGGGCAGGTAGGCTGGAAGTGGTGTCCACCAGTCGGCTTTGGGAACTGCCTGGGCTTCGTGCGCTCCCGGGAGGGGGCATCAGTCACGCCCGTGGGTTCCTGCGCTAGGTGGAGTGGGCGGGTCATCCTTGCACGGGTCTCACAGTGCAGCCCTGTCGCCTGGATCAGGAGTCCCAGCCTCGCTGACGCTTATCGGCGTACGGTTGGTCTTCTCTCGGGGAATAGCGCTTGCCCTTCGCCTTCCAGTCAGTGTCGGTCCGCGAGGGCCCCTCGCGCCCCCAAGTGTCCCATGACTGTCGTCCGCGCCACGACGAGGCGGAGCTTGATGCACCAGTCCACTGGTCTGGACGGGGCGTACGTGCCGCCTCCTTGCCTGCTGTGGACCAAGGGGGTGGGCGGCCGCGGCTGTCGCACCCTCGAGCGGTGTGTGGCTTGGCGACTCGTTGCAGGAACCTGCAGTGTCGATCCTTGACAATCTGCCAGTCAACTTCGATATTGCACTCCCTGTCCATCTTGTAGGCATCGAAATTCGCCTTGGTCCACGCTTGGAGGAAATCGCTGCGCTGCTGTACAGAGTTTCGCTTGGGGTCAAGTTTGCTATCGTGGCTCCCTCGCCTCAAAGCTGCTTGCTTGACCCAGGCGCCCCACACTCCATTGAACGCCCCCCTACCGTGTTCTGCAGACGTGTGATCTTGTCGGGGGCTGGCTCGTCTTTGGAGACGTCCGCCTGGTCCACTGGGCGCATGTGCATGGGGGCGCCTCCCATGGGGTCGTCGCGCTGCTCTACTAGTGGTAGTGACCTCCGCGCGTCATGCCAGGGGGCCTGTGCGGCGCGCGGAGGCGCGTGGCCTGGGTAGCGCGCGCATGGGGGAGGGGTGGCCGAGCGCTCCCGGGCCCTGTTCTCTTCGATCACTGGTGGTCGCTGGTTGCTGCCGCCATCAGTACGTCTCAGAGGCCTGTTGTCCCGAGCCTCGTCCAAGTCCCGAAACGGCATGTCCCTGCTATGGGGGTTGCCTGAGGCGTTCCTTTCCCTGGCTGCCTCCCGGAAGGCGGCCTGCTCATATGGGGACCAGACGTCAGAATCGCTCCTCTCGGGCACATTTACCCAGAGCTGGAGGGGATCCGGGATGACGGGGTTATCCTCAGTGGCCGTAGTGTCAGGAAGGTCTTCATCGGGGTTGGTGGAGCTGACGTGCGAGTCAGAGTCTACAGAGCCGTCCTCGCCGGATCGCGCGTAGTCTTCTGACTCGGATCTTCTGCCCCCCTCTTCTCCCCAGTCAATCCCCTCCACGTCACCATCACCTCTGCACGGGCCAGGTGGGGTTTGTCTCCCAGTCTGGGGGACAGAGGTCCCGTCGGCCTCGTCCAGCTGCGGGGGTGGCGCGGCAGCGTAGTCCAAGGATGCACCTTGGGCCTCCGTTCGGAGTCCTGCTGCGGGGGGTAAAATGCTGCTGGAGTGCCTGTTGACCCAGCTAGCGGCTGGTGATCCATCCCCGCCGGAGCTGCTGGCTGCCGTCCCAAAGGGCAAAGCTGCAAGGTGATTGATGGTGCCCCTGGCCAAGTCGGAGTCTTCCAGCCATTTTATGAAGGTCCTGAGAACGTAAAGCGGCTGACGGAAGGGGCACTGCCTCTTCTGGTAGGTGAGGTTGTCTGCATAGCGCTCCCACTCTTCTTTGTACTTCCGGCTGTTGCCCGCCAGGTGCGTGACCACCCTGGCTGCTGCGGCGCGCTGTCCATCCCATGTGACACGTGGGGGGTGTCACTTTTCTGGGATAGTCTTTCCGTACACAGTTTCCAGGAAGGGGAGTAGCCTCTCCGTCGGCCACCTCGTCTCGTCATTTCTGTCCCCTTGGATATCCTCGCCTTGTTGCCGAGCCGAGCGTAGGTGGCCCAGCGCTTGTAGATTGTGTGGTTCCATTCAATCGCGTACTTGACCAGGGCGTGGACAGGGCCGTCCGTCTCAGCCCCGGCGAGACGGGAGGTGGAGAACGTGGGCAGGTATGGGCACGACGGTGGGGATACTGTGGGGAAGGAGGCTCCGCTGCTGCTGGAGGCCCTCCCTTCTGCTCCCGATTGGCCGTCTGGGTCACTGGTCTCCATGTCTTGCGGGGGCGCTTCCTCGCCGCGGGGCGCGGGTCGTGTGAATGCATCGCTGACCGACGCAGTGATCCCTGCCGGGGAGAGGTGTGCACCCATGTCGTACACCCTTAGGGTTACGCGAAGCGTCTAGAATACACTCTGGCGGCTCCCCTTGCGTTGCCAAATGCCACGTCTGCTTTGTCGCGGTGGCCATGGAACTATCAAAAAAAAACAGCAACAAGCAAACCGCTTGAGCCAACCCCTAATCTGAGCGGGAACGGGCGCTTGTAACACCCCCTGGAGGCCCCCCCCCTCGAAGTGCCGAAACGCCTTGCCTGCGATGTCTTCGTGGACATGGGCTCTGAAAGGAGGAGAGTCTGGAGGGCAAGGTAAAGAAGCCGCTCCGCATCCCCACAGATCTTGGCGCGAACGGGCGAATGTGACACTTCCTGAAGGCTCCCCCCTCGAAATACCCACATGGCACGCCTGCCATGACGCTGTGGTCATGGGTCCATCAGAGAAGAAGAATCTGGGCGGCAACAGCAATCAAACCGCTTCTATCATCCCCGCAATCCAGGCGCGCAACGGCACATGCAACATCCTCTGGAGGCTCCCTCCTTGGGGTGCCCAGGTGCCACGCCTGCTGTGTCGCGGTGATGATGCTGCGAGTGTGACTGGTCGTGCCGTGACCGGTTACGTGTGACGAGTCTGAGAATTCTCTGGCTGGGGTCTGGGTGGATCTGAATGGGAATTGTCTGTGTACGTCTGGGGAAGACACGGCCGCTCGGGATCGGATATCTTCCCAACTGGGTTATGTGTGTGGTCAGTTGCAGGGCCCGTCCTCTTTTGCGACCGTCTGCTTTTGTCCTTATTCTGTTGTCCTCGTCGCCCGTTGCCCTTTTCTTCTCGATTCGAGGGTGTTCCAAAACACACTTTTCGGTACGTCGATTCGGATGTTCGCAGAACAGCTTCTGGGAACATTATTACCTTGTTCTTTGTCTGGCTTTGTTTCTTATTGCCTTCCTCTTGGTATTCTTGTTTTGATGAGCCATCTTCTTGTTCTTATGATGCTCACTAGTCTTTCCATTCTTTTTCTGGTTTTGATGATCGTCATGCTTCGAACTCTTTCAATTCCTTACCATATTTTCACTTTTCGCCTTTGCATTATGGTATCGCTTCTCTCACAAATTCACTGGCCAGGTGATCTGGTGATCTGGCCCTCCAACCGCGTGATCTCGTAGTCCTGTTCAACCAATCACTGACATCGTGATCCAATGATCAAGCCGCCTGGGAAAATGTTCTTCAATGAATAGACCGATCTGCTGATCTGGTTATCCAGCCGCCTGAAACGGTGACCCGGTTTAAGTGATCACTGATCTGGTAATCTGGAGATCCGACCGCCTGTTCCAATGATCCACCCCATTGGATCCGGTGATCCGGCCGCCTACGGTGGTCTAACTCAGTGGATCTAATTTTGTGATCTGGTGATCCAGCGCCTGATCCGATGACTTCTGATCGGGTGGTCCACTGACCCTGCCAAATGATCTGGTGATTTTATCTGGTAGACCAATGTTGTGGCGATCCCATGATTTGTCCGCTTAATCAATGACCCGGTGATCTGGTTCAAAAGATTATTCCTGATCTGGCGATCCAGTGATGCAGCCGCATACGGTGATCTGGTGTCTGGTCTACTCCGATCTATATATATATATGTGTGCACATATTCATGTACATACATGTACAACCAGCCCGGATCTAGCACCCTGAATGGTTTATGTGTGCATCCGTTTTCCAATTCTTTGAACCGATATCTTGGTACGGGCAACCGGCGTAACTGAATGATAAACGCGGTGCTGCCTTGGAAACGGCTTGAGTCAAACTGGGCCAACAACCGTCTCGCCGAAAAAACTCTTACATGGCTCTCTGCGGACTCCTTGCGCCTGTTTGCTATAGCAAGACGTGCTATTCGGCTACGGGCGTTCGTCCTTCGGTATATATCTCGAGTCTTGCCGCAAGCTACCAATGCAACACTTCTTACGTCGCGGGTTGAATGCGTGCCGATGGTCGAACGGAATGCACTTGGAACGAAAAGCAACATCATAGTCTAAGGCGTACGTTGTCCTAGGATGGTACTGGCTGACACTGCACGGCTGGCAAGGACGAAGGCCGCAAGAACCACGGAACTACAAGTGTCAATGATGGTTGAAATCGCGCTTGCACCCGGAACATGCTTCGTCGCGGTGGCCACGTGTCTGGTAAACCGAAACAGCCATGCTTGGGCAATAATGCTTCATAGGCACGCGCCCTGCTGGCATTTGCTGGGGTAGCCACACCCTTGCTGCCAGATGAGACGTCGCTGCCGCTTCAATCATTTGAAAAGTACTGCCACTGCAACTGCCGCCGCTTCTGTGCTTGTGATCGCCGTATGGCTGCCATCACCATCGCTTATACCGTACGCGCCACTGCTCTACTCAACGACTCTCTTGATGGTATTTCTGGCATCCTTCCCTGGAAGTGGCCTGCGGCCTTGCATCTCCATCGCAGAGGAGTCGGCCATGCCTGCAGGGACGAAAATCAAGCCAGCAAACGACCCTCACGAAAACTCATGCAAGAAAAACGGCCGAGGCGCCTCACTCGTCGAGCACGAGGGCCACGCTCCGCCTGTTGCCGCTGGGAGGGGCCGCCGGGTCGGGCCGCGAGTGCGAGTGCTCGATGTAGGGCCCCTCAGGATCGACCCGGACGCAGTGCTCCACGGGCTCCACGCCCGGCAGCTCCAGGCCATCGCCTGCCCACAGCAGCAGCTGCCCGCTCCCTGGGGCGACCCAGCGCGCCCCGTCGTCGGGGCCGGTGGCGCGCAGCCACAGCCGCGATGCGGCGCGCCGGGGCGGCTCGCCGTGGACGTCTGGCTCCCCCCCAACGCCGTACACCTCGAGGGGCGTCGGCCGACGACCTCACCGATCCTGGCCCGACCAATCCTGGGCCCAGGGCCGGTGTGTGCGCGCCCTCCTGGCCAGGCCCGCAGGGATTGTACACCGCTGGGCGCTGCCAAGGTCGGCGAGGCGGTGGGCTGGCGCCCCCCGGCAGCACCGCTGTGAGGACGCCGCGATCGCGGTGCGTGTTGAGGCAGCCGTGGTCGTAGTTGAATCCGCCAGCGTGCCGCTGGGCACGGAGGGGGCGTGTCCTCAGGTCCTGGGCCAAATCAATCCTCCGAGCCTCCATCCTCGCTCCTGGAGGGTCTTTCGGATGCCCGGAGCCCTCGCTCCCAGATCTCCCGGGCCCCAAGGTGCGCGCCACCCCGGGGCTCGGCGCGTGCCCCCGGAGACTTCCCGCGTGCCCCCTGGGCTTTGCCAACTGGTGGCGCGTGAGTGTTTCGGCCCGTGAGGGCCCCAAGGCGGGCCAGTAGGACTCCAAGCGGCCTGCAAGACGTCGCAAGAGGGCCCCCCGACGCCCAAAGACCGGCCCAAGACGCCCACGATGGCCTCAAGATGACCCAAGAGGCCTCCAAGACACCCCAAGAGGCCTTCAAGAGGCCTCTCAAGAGGGCATCAAGAGGCAACAACCATTGATTTTCCAATGCTTTTTGACGGACTTTTGCATTCTCGCCTTTTCGGCTTTCCGACGCTCCAGGACGGCCCAAGAGGCCTCCAAGAAGGCCCCGAGACGGCCTAAGAGCGCCACAAGAGGTGCCCCAGCCTCAGAGGCCCCCTAGACGGCCCCAAAGGCGCCCACGAGAGGAAGCACGAACCGAAACTCCGAGCCTTCCCCCCAGGAGGCCCCAAGAGGCGCCCAGGAGACCCCAAGAAGCCCCCAAGAAGCCCCCAAGAGACCCCAAGAGGCCCCCAAGAGGCCCACAAGATGCCCCATGAGGCACTCAAACGGCCACCCCAAAGGCCTCCTAACTGCCTCCATGTTACCCCCGAGAAGCCTCCCACGAGATCCCAACCAACATCCAATAGGCTTCATAGCCACAACCCAGGCAGGGTGACGGGATGGGCCGAAGGCCATTCGATATGTTGAAAAACGAGGCTCCGTACGGCCAAGGTCCCCCTGGGCCCTCAAACGGCAGCGCGTCCCCAGTACACGGGGGCTTCGGAACCGCCACGTGCTCCGTGCCCAACAGCGAGTGGGCGGCGACGACCAAGATTCCGTACAGAGTGTTGAAGCACCTACTGAATGGGGGCGCCATGCGAATCTGGACCGCGGGCACGTCTGGCGCCAAAGCAAAGGATGCGTCGGGGTCGGGTGGCGGCGGCGGGTAACGGAACGCCCTCGCCTGGCCGAACTCGCCGACAGCTTCCTCCAAAGTGCTGAGCTCCGCGCGTGAGAGCTCAACTCGAACGAAGCCGTCTCTCCTTAACGCCTCCAGCAGCTCCGTGCGCCCAGCGCCAGCGGTGCGAGCGGCGAGGCTCCAGACCCTTGGGGGGGTGGGCAACATCTGACAAAGGGAGCCGGTCAGCGCGGAAGCCGTCAAAGCCGCGCCCGCCGCCAACGATGCTCTGGCTGCCAACCGGCCTGCTGCGGAGGCCGTGCGCCAGCTGCCTCGGAGCAGCCGCTGGCTGCCAGGGCGCTCGATCGGCATGCAGCAGCAGCTGCCCTCCAGCTCCGCGGCTGTCGCGGGGCGGCAGTCCGCTGTGGTGGCGTCCCTGCGAGAATGGCCACGATGGTGGTGGTGGTGCGGGTGACGGGGGAGATTCTCGTGGTAGCGTAATGGTTGTGCTGATTGCGCTGATGGGGGCGTGCTCGCAATCTACTCGTTCAGACAGCGGGAAGCGGGTGGCGAAGAACGTACGTATGCTGTTTTGGGTCGCAGCTGTGGTCGTGATAGCACCACGCGTTCCAGAGGAGGGGTAGTGGGAGGAGGGAGGAGAAGATACAGACCCTATGTCACACTAAACAGGATGTCCAGAACATTCCAGAGGGGGAGTCCTGCAAGTAGATTCGAAAATTATGTGATCACCTGCGGGGTCTGCTGAATCACGTCGGGGGGAAAAAAGACGCCCCAGAACATCCTCGAGAAGAGCCCAGAGGGCCTCCGAGGAGGCCCCGCAAGCGGCTCCACACACAGCGCTGCCATCCCGGGCTCCACGGGTTTCGCCAAAGGCCGTGGGGGTTCCCCCAGCTAGCTGCGAAAGTAATGGACCTCCAGCGGAGGAAGAGGAGGAGGAGAAAGAGGAGGAGGAGGAGGAAAAGGAGGAGGAGGAGGACGAGGAGGAGGAGGAGGCGGAGGAGGAGGAGGAGGAGGAGGAGGAGGAGGAGGAGGAGGAGGAGGAGGAGGAGGAGGAGGATGAGGAGGAGGAGGATAGAGAGGAGTAGGGGGAGGGGAGGGTCTGGACTCAGGAGGTTTCTCTGCACCTTTTTCCTTCCGAGGCCCTAAACGACGTCATAATTCAGTGGTCGCGAACGAGATTCCTTCCGTCACCGCTCTCTTCTAGAACGTCCAGTTGAACTAACGCCATAGCCTGAAATTTGCTGCCGCCTGCCTAAAGAAGAAATGGACCCCGACCTTCCCACCATGTGTCGTGGTGCCCCGGCCAAGAAGCCCTGATCGCACAGCATACATGTATGAGGTTGGCGAAGTTGAGCTCGGCGGCGAACTGCTTGACCTTTGTTCGCTCGACCACGCATGCCTTCTCCGCGGCGGTCGATACTGGAAGGCTTCTGTCGACGGCCTGTTATTTCGGTCGGTCCTTCGGTCACAGCCAGACTCGTGTCGGGCTTCACGTAGATCCACCTCGTGCCGTTCCTCTGCACGAGATGCATCCGCATCACCATCAACACCTTTTCGCCACCGATTCTGACCGGTCGTCAAATACATGCGGCTCCATCGCGGGATCGCAGCCTCGTAGCGATCAGCAGCTCCAGGTAGTCGCATGCGAAGAGTTTCTCCCATTCTCTCGCGTACCGATGGGTCGCGTCGTCCTCTGGGGCGGCGACGGGGGCTCAAAACGTCCAGTTCACCAGGCCGAAATCACCGATGAGAGAGAACACTGCCACCGCGAGCAGCCACCTGCGCGGGACATCGCCCGAACGCCAGGGCGCGGAATCCACACCGAAGCTCCTATGCTGGTGTGGCGAAGAGGGCGAGGTGGGCGCGCCAAACTGAAGCTGATCAGCCAAGTTTGAGAAGTTTGCATCCGGCAGGCTCGAGCGACGGTACATGTTATAATGCAACAGCTGCTAAACATGCGTGGCGCCAAAGAGGATGGCCCCAAACGGCCCCGACAGCCTAAATACCGCTCCAAACGCGTCCCCAACGGGTTCTAAGAGGCGATGTTGTGCTCCAGAGGGGCGTATTACTTTCAGCCGCCGCCTTTCTGATCGATGTCCTTCAGTATGGCCCCGAACAGGGTCTCAAGGACCCCCAAAAGGGCAAACCCGATGCCATCCAAAATTGCCCCCGACACCGCTCCCAGATGGTGCCAATATCCTCCTGGAGGCTCCATGCTGCGACACATCCCTGATCAGTGCAACTCGCTCGGGGATCGTTTCGGGAGGGATGCGCGAAGCGCCAAGAATAATCCCAACTTTGGTGCGCGTCACCTATATTGGCGGGTGCGTCTGATTCGCTACGGGTGACTAGAGTACCCGCTGCAACCTGCCAGCCACTGCGGGGATGATATTAGAAGACGCGCCTGTCTTGCACTGGCTTGTAGGGAGACCGAACTTGCGGCAACTGCGGGTATATGAAGCATCGAAGATGAGACGTCTGCTTGCTCTGCGAGGAGCAGTCGACAGCACACCCAAGACGAACTGCCCCTGGAATGCACACGGCTGATGCTGGTCGCACGGGGATCTGGACCGCGCGCACACTGTATGATTCACGCAAGCGTTCTGTATGTCAAACGCCTGCTTCTTGGCATTCCTGCATGCTACGCTCCCTCCCCGTTTCTCTCGCTGCCGCCCGCCCCGTCTCCTTCCAACTCTATCTCCCCCCGTGCGCTCCTCTAACCTCTCTCGCAGCCTCGCCCTCTGAATCGCGCTCTCCATCACTTTCACGCTGCTTCTGCCCATCTCCTTTTCCTTATCCCTCCCACTCTTTGTCCTGCTTGTCCTCCTCCTCCTCCTCCTCCTCGTCCTCCATTTTCGCCTGCTGTCTGATTCCGGACACGGGCGCCGCAGGCGCGAAAGTGCAGCAATTCGCCTGCGCGGCCAAACTAGCGCCAGCGGGTCGGCAGTAGTCCAGCTGCAGGGGCGCTTGCAGTTGTCGGGAAAGGGAGGGAAGGATGGCAACGAACAAATTGGCGTAGGTTCTGCGAGACACAGGCGGGGGCGTGGGCGGCGCCAGGGAAGGGTGTATAATGGGAAGAGGATCGGAGGAGGACACGCGAGGCAGGCGGTATGGAGAGGACGAGAATGGCGGAACACAAATGGGGAATACAGGGGGTGATGATGGGGATGATTAGGATTCGTATGATGATGCGAGGAATGGGAAGAAGGCGGGGGAGGACAAGGGGGAGGCTGATCATGCCGAGGAATCTGATCACACACCGCCCAGGAGAATCAACTACACCGAAGAACAACCAAACATTACATGATATGTCAAAATCTTTGTGGTCGGACAATATGGATCTAGCCGATACCTTCGAAACCCTTTCTCAATCAGCGGGCGCAAAGGAGCGAACGTGGTCAAGCGCCGGTCGGGAAAAAGGCGGGGCGCGCCGAAAGCAATTGGGGCACGATGGAAAAAAGGGAAAGCATAGCAGAGGCAAAGACGGAGCCGCTCAAATCGTGCAGACCTCTATGGGCGTGCCGGTAGAGAGGACGCGCGGGCTACGTAACAAGCAGCGGGTGGCCAGAGCCAGAACTTGTATAACAAGCTATCCTTGAGAAGGTACGTGGCGACTGTGAAACGATAAGCCCAGGTATACTTGAACAGGTAGGGCTGCGACGCAGCGATGGCCGAAACCGCAGGCCGTGAAAGGGATGCCCTTGAACGGGTGCATGGTGAATTTAAAGGGCGAGCCGATGGTGGTGAACTTGGACAGGTAGGCGGTTGCCAAATGACAGAAAAACCCAGAGGCCCCCCCGGGAGCAAAAAACAAGAGATAAGCTTCCACGCGTGAAATCAAGGTCCGGGTGATAACAGCCCGAGCGGCCGGTCACGAAAGCGCCGCCGACGACCAGGGGTAGCGAACTGGGGGCGGTCTGGGCAAGGGCTGGAGACCGCGGGCGACCCAAAGGGTGAGTGCGAAAGGAGAACAGTCAAGTCAGGTTCGGATTCCCTTGCCGAGCAGTACCAAGAAAACCCCGCGGGGGCAGCCCAGAGGCAGCGGCCAGGCACTGCGGATGCAGGGTATTAGGCGGGCATGGAACCCAGGGGCGAAAACCCGACCAACGCGGGAAAACCAGGTGACCAGGGGGGCGACAAGCCTGGACAACGCGGGATAGCACCAAGGCCCCGCAATCGTAGAGCGAACCCCGTACCGGGGCCAGGTGCGCAGCGGCCGCGTCCAGGGTCAAAGGTCCCCAGCGGGGCCCTCGGACCGCCTTCCGTGCTGGTGCCGCGGCAGCGCCGCGCCCTCTCGCTCGGCCCGCTCCTCCACAAGTCGTGTCTGGCGGCCGCGAGCCCTCGGAGGAAAACCAAGCATTGGACAGCTGACCGCCTCCCGAGGGCGAAAGGGGCGCGCCGCCTGCCCTCGTCTTGCGCGGTGCAGAGCGCGTGCCAGCCACTGACCAAAATACGGGCCCCACCTCGCGTTGGAGCCGTTTGACGCAGTCGCCAGGCGTCTCGCCGTCAAGGGACTCCACGTGGGTCAGCCCGCGGGGACGTACGTGCAGCTTGCCGGCGTCCCCTGTCGTGGCTGTCTCGCGACGTCCCAGCCCTCCTCTGCGCGCCCCCCCGGTTCTCGCGGCCGCTGGTCGCCCCGTCTGCCCGCGCGGCGCAGGTGATCGGCTCTAGGGCCAAGACGGGGGCACTGGTCGACGTCAGGGGCTGGGCTGGTGCGGGACTCGGCGGCCAGTTGTGGCCCCCCAGGCTTTCGGAGGCGCTGCCCGCCGCGACCTCGATCAAGGCGTCGGACAGGACGTCGAGCGAGGCGTCGGCGTGGGTGCCGGGGGCCCCCGGGCTCCCGCGTCCTGCTCCTCCGGAACGTCGTGGACGCCGTGGTCGTCGCCGTCACCCGAGCCACGGCGTTGAGCAGGGTCGGCGCTGGCGGGGCTCGGGCCTCTGGCCGCCGTCGAGGCCGAGCGGCGGCGGAGCGTCGGCCGCCGCCCGGGGGGGGGGGACCGGCGGCGCACCCGGCGGCGCGGGCGGGCCCCCCGCTGCGGGGGCGCCGTCCTCGCCATGCAGGGGCGCGGGCCGACCTCCAGCCGCTGGGCGGCACAGAGCGGCGGCGTCTGCCGTTTCGGAGGCGAAAGCGGCCGCGGCGTCTGCCCGCGCGCTGCCGTTGTCGCCAGCCCCTGCCGCCTGTGGGAAGCGCCCGGAAGGCAGGGGCCCATCTGGCCCCTTGCACATCACCCACGGACGGGCTTGAGACAGGCAACAGATTGGGGGCCTTCTGTGCTGTCGCTCGAGCGCTCACGCCGTCGGACGAACAGCTGGGGGCGACTGCGGTGACAGAGGCGGGCCGCTTCCCACAACGAGGAGTCTGTCCAACTCGCGTAGTTACTCGACAAGGTCGAAACCAAGAGGCGACACCCCGAGCCCTGCAAAAAGATCCGGGTCTCGGGCAGAGCCAGGGCGACGCGAGACGGAGAGCGATCCGGGTATAGACGCAACAGTGGGGTCAGCAACCCGGGTGCGGCTCAAGCTCAAGTCAGCCACATCTGCTTCAAGCCGCCGGCGCGCGGCCCTGGCGCGCGGCCCAGGCGCCCTCTCCCTCCTCCCGCCCTCCCCCTTCAGCTGCATGCGATGCCGCATCTGCTTGGCGCATTGCGTGCAAGGCCAGGCGGAGCCTGGGCGCGACATGTGTGCTGAGCACCAGGCGCAGGAGGCCCTGCCGCCTGTCGCACTCGCTGCGCCGGCGCCCGCTTTCCCGGCCAGGGCCCCGCCTTCTCCGACAGGCTCCCAGACAGGCGCCCCTGCAGCGCGCCAGAGGCGCGTCTGGACTCCTGGGCGGCAGACGCGTGCCGTCCTGGCGGAGCGGGACGAGGTGCTCGAGCGGGGATCTGTCGGGTGGTCTTCAGACACAGACATGCTCGACGGTGGAACCGCTGCTGCTGGAGCCGGGGGGTTGCCTCCACTGCCTGGGCTACTCGCGGCTGCGGCCGCCGCAGTGGTGCCCCCGCAGATGCGGCCCAGGTGGTCCTATGCCCATTCGAAGGGTGCGATGCCGCAGCCAGCGGCAGGCGCGCTTCAGGGCGTCGATTCCAAGGGCTTCGCATGAATGTCGACGCACCCTTGCTTGGGCAACTGTCAGGCCAACCACGTGCCAGATGGATGGCAACGTACAGCTTCGTAGCGTGCAGGCTCTACGGACGATCGTGCAGCACCAGGTGCAACAATGGCGTTCACAGGACATGCCTGGAGGGCGAGATGTTTGCCCCACAGGAACCCCCTCACGCAGCCATGGAGGTATCCGAAGAGGAGCGTCAATCCAGATAAGAGAGAACATCGGTGCGGATCTTTTCTCCGTCCTCGAACACGAGTTCAGGAAGTGCGGATCGAGGGTGCTCGCATGCTCTCGGGTGGATGCCTGGGATGTCGAGGGCACGGTCAATGACGCGCCCCAACATGCCCCGGCCAGACAAACCTGGACCGAAGGGCCGATGTTCCAGAAAACGGCTACCCCGCATTACCTAGAGGAAAGGCGGAAGAAAAAAACGCAACATGGACCGGGTAGCCAACGTGGCTGGGAGGTGGGCTGCAGTGGAGCGCAGAGCCCTTTGGGATGAAGTGGTGCAGCTTGACAGTCGTGTTCAATGACGGCCTTGGCGCACCCTCGATGAGGAGCAGCAGCGCGAGGTGGAGGAGCAAGAGGTAATCGCGCTGGCTCCGTGGCCTCCCAGCGAAGGCCGTGCGACGCGCCTCGAGCGAAGGCCTTGCGCCCGACACGGCGCAGACGGAGGCCGCCATGCGGTCGACGTTCCCCCCCCGGCGCCGGGCCGCCAGCGGGACTCCTGCCGCCTTCCCGCGCCGCCGGCCAGAGAGATCTCCGAAGAGGCGGTCGCAGAGGCCGTCCGCAGCTTCTTGAAGGGTGTCGCGCCGGGCCCATCTGGACGCCGACCCGAGTTCCACAGCCCTTGCCGTCGCTCGGACGTCCATTTCCCGTGCATTTTTCGGTTTCGTGCGTGTTTTTTTTGTTCGATGGTCCAGGATGGTCCTCGATGGTCCTCGCCGAAAAAAGAATGCTCACGTCCGAGCGATGCCAGGAGCCAGATCGTGAGCGAGAAGGGGGGCCGGCCAGTGTGCGCGACTCTCGCCGCAGCGTGCAATCTGCTCGCAGATGGCCGGGCCCCTGGGCAGCTGAGGTCACCTTCGGGCGGGGCCCGGGGCGCGACCCTCCAGGGGACCGCTACGGGCGGCGCGGAGGATGCTCGAGCGGCGTGTTCAGGCGAGGCCATTCGGAGAGTTTTCGGAAAGGCCTTGCTGGCGACAGAGATATACGCTTTACGAGTTCATCTCGCACCCTTGGAGCTTGCGGTTGGCGCGCGCGACGGCGTCGAGGCCATGCAGCGTTTGGCCCGGCAGCGGAAGCAGGACCTCGAGCATGACTTGGATCGGGTGGTGGTCAACAGCGACAAGGCAAATGCGCGCAACGAGGTGAACCGACACGCGTTCTTGACCCGCGCGCGAGTGCATCTACCCCATGGACGTCTCCACGATGGTGTTCTACCGAGGTCGCATCATCGACAGCGAAGGCGGTGGCAGCAAGGATGCCCACTGACTGGCGCCTGCCACGCAATGGCGCAGAGGATGCTGTTCGACTCTCTGGGGCTCGTGCCGCCTCCGACGAGCGCGGCGCTCCAGCTGCGCGTCCTCGAGCCGCCTGTGAGTCTGGACATGGCCCCCTGCTTCGCGGACGACGCCCTCGTCGCAGGCCTGTCCACTGAGGTGCTGCGGGCACTCGCGCGCCTGAAGGCGGTGATGCCCGCGGTCGGCCAGGAAGCAGGGAGGCATCCTGTCGTTCCTTCCTGGCGGAGCTTGGAGACCAGCGGATCAAGCGCTACCTGCTGAGGCAATACGCCAATGCTGGAAGGGTGACCTACCTGGCTTGCACCACCCCGGCATCGGCGCTGCGGGACGCCGCCGCCCGTTGCGACGAGGAGGTGGCGGACGCTGCCGCCGCGGCGGTGGGCCAGCGTTGGACAGAGCCGCAAAGGAGAAAACCCGCCTTCGCGACCTCCATGGCCAGGCCTGGGCTGAGGCGCATCTCAATGGAGATGGGCACCGCGTGCGTGGCGTCGCGGGCGGCCACCCGCGACCTGTGCCAGCACATCTGGCCTGGGCGCCCGTGCGATGACGACGCGCCTGGCAAGCCTCTGGCGGACGCCGCGGCCGCGCTGGCAGTCGCCCTTGGGCGCGACGCCCTCGGGGTGGCGACCAGGACGGAGTTGGCCCAGGCTTGCCTCGGAGGTGGGATGCGGCGCCAAACGGTCGAGGCATGGCGCGAGCAGAGCCAGCCAGCCGACGGGTTTCGCTTGAGTGCGCACTCAGCGCACGTGGCAGGGACTCGGTGCGAGCTCGCCCCATCCAGGACACTTGACATGAATATTTCCGCGGGCAAGTTCGTAGACAACGTCGCGACCTTGCTCGGTGTCGATGTGTTGGGCGAGGGCAGCGCGTGCCCGCTTTGCGCGGCCCCGCTGGGCGCGAAAGGCGCGCATTGCCTGTCGTGCATGAGCGCGGGGGGCGCCACGCACGTGCATGATGCGATCAAGGACGTCTTCTACGACTACTCTGCTCGCGGCGGGCTGCGCCCTGCGCTGGAGGCAGCCGGGCTGCTGGGTGACCCAGGGGCGCGCGAAGCGCGGCAAGCATCAGGCGAACACCGCCCGGCAGACGTGCTGGTGATCCCCCGCATCACCCACGCGCGGTTTCTGCCTGACGGCAGCCAGGCGGTGAGGGCCGAGAGGGTCTGCTTTGACCTCGCCGTGATCAGCGCCCTGGGGCCGCCGCGCTGGGCGGACGCGGCGATGGCGTCGGGGCTCGCGGCCGAGTCGTGCGACGAGCAGAAGCGGCGGCGCAACCCGACGGAGGAGCGGTGCGGCGAGCACGGCCTCCAGCTTAGGCCGGCCGCGTTCGAGGCCCAGGCGGCATGTCGAAGGGCGCGGGCGCCGCGGTCCGTGGTGCGGAGGGAGACGCTGCATCGCATCTCCGTCATCGTGGCGAGAGAGAGAGAGAGAGAGAGAGAGAGAGAGAGAGAGAGAGCGCCGCGCGCGCTGCCCGCCGAAGGGCGAGGGTGAGCTGGGCTCTCGCGCCTCGTGGACGTCGGCGGCCAGACTGGCGTGGGCCGCGGACCACGAGGAGCCCCAGTTCCCAGCTCCTTCTCCTCCTTCCCCCCCCCATCTTTTCGAACACTTTGCCCGCTCGTGCTTCTTCTCTGCGCCAGATGCGGCAGGGGGTCAGCGCCAGAAGCTCGAGGGCCAGCGCTGCTCCCCCACGCGCCTGCCCTCTGGGTGGCGCCGCCGTCCCTCCTTCCGCCGTCCTGCGCCGCGCCTCTGCCTGCTCTCCCGCCTGCTCGCCCCTCGGGCTGTCGCCTGGGGTTCGCCCACCGCCCCCCTCGCTCGTCGCGGTTGCTTCCCTGGTGCTCGCCGTCCCCTCTCGTCGGGCTCCGGGCGCGTCCTGTCTTCCAGCTGTCGCTCCCTCCTTGGCTCCCTGCTGCTGCTGCTCTCGCGGGTCGTCCACCTTGTGGGTCGTGCAACGGGCGGGGCGCGCTTGGGCACATTTTCGGACACCCCCCGGCTCATGGCGTCGGCGACGCGTCGGCGACGCTGGGCAATTCGCACCCTACCCCTTGCCCGAATCGGTGGCCCGACTTTCGGCGCCCATTAGCTCATGCTCCACCCCTCGGATCTCGGCGGGATGTCCCCGACAAATTGGGAGCAAACCTGGGGAAGAGGGGCCTCCAACAGCCTCCACGTGCGCGCTGTCGAGGTTGTCCTTCGTTTTTGGACGCGGCGCCGTGGGAAAATCTCCCGTTGCTCGAAGGACCTGTTTCAATGATGCGCGTTGTCCACTGGGCCTCGGCGACGACCTCGAGCTTCGCCGATTCAACGTGCCCTTCCTGCTGATGGCGTAGTGAGCGGCAGGACTGTAGGTAGGCGCGCCGCGCCGTCGGGTGCATACCTTCGACGGGGTCTCTGTTTGCGCAGGCAACCTGCACGCGGCGCTAGCCCTCGAAGCTGGAGGCGGCCAGAATGTTTCTCATGATGACTGCCTTGCCGCCGCTGTTGCCGCTCTCGGAGCGGTAAATGAACAACTGCCGGCTGCCAGCCGTCTTGATGCCGTGCTGGGGTAAGTTTGCCACGACAACCTCCGTCTGGCTGCCGGGCGGCCGCAGCCGCGTCGTCGAGGGAGCAGCTGGCGGCACCAGCAGCATTACAAGTTTGACTGGGCCACTCATTCGCGTGCTCAGCACACGAAACCAACGCCGCTTCGACGGAGGCCTGCAGCTTCGCTTGCGCTGCAGCTGGAGAGGCCTGCTGGGCCACAGAGTCGTCTCGGCGAGGGATGGCTGCAAGAGGCTGCTCGGATGCCACCGCCGCGCCTGGCTTAGCAACGCCGACGCCGCCGATATTGCGCTGCCATGGGGCCAGGGCTGCGCGGATCTGCTGCACCATTGAGCTCCTCGGCCATTGGCAGCCTGCAGGTCGGAAGCGTTTTGCGTTGCAGCTCGGCCTCAGCCTCGATGCGCTGCGTGGCTGCTTCCTGGCCGTCGTCCAGATCGCCCAGGTTGGTTCTGCATAAGGGCTCACTATCCGCGAGCGTGATCGTCCTGCCGTGCGAAGTGTAACCTTCGGGTGGCGGTGGCTCGCCGTATCGTGGGCGTGCTGGGTGCGGACAACCTTCTCATCCACGTTGGTCTGCTTCTGCAGTCTCTGTGGCCAGCATGGCCTCCAACACTGACGCAGCGTAGCCTCCTTGCGCCCCACGGCCTGGGACTTGCGGAAAACCTCCTGCTGGGGCGTGCGCTGCTCGCCATGATTGTAGCGTTTTCGGTATCATGCGCCTGGAAGACTGGCACCTTGCCCCGAGAACGCACGAGGCGCACTGTACGCACAACTTTCACGTCACGCTTCCTGCGCCACGAGGGCGGGATCGGGGCCATGTTGTCATGTGATTGCTGCGGTATCTCGGCGGCGCGACGGCGCCGCGAAACTCTCCTGAGCCGCGGCGGCTCACATCGTGGTCCAACGTGGCAGCGGATACTGGGGCTTGGGCGGAAGAGGAGGAAGGGAGGGAGGAGTGCGGAGGGAGGACAGTAAAGCAGCAACACAAGAGGGGGGGGGGGATGGGAAAGAGGGAGGAAGGAGGACGAGGAAGGCGCGAGGTGGCTACGTGCCGCGCGTGGGCGCCTCAGGAGCGTCGTGGCCACCGCGCGCGCTCATGCGCGCGGAATGCGTGCCCGGCGGGGAGCCTGGTCCTTCAGAGCCGCGTCTGGGGTCTCCAGCCCATCTTCTCCTCGAAGGCGGCCTTCTCCGAGGGGAGACAGCTCCAGCCCGTTCCCAAAGGAAGAGAGGAGGGGGATGGATGAGAAGGAATACAAGGCGAAGGGATGAGGAGGGTGACGACAAATGGCCTCCAATCCTGGCCTCCCCGCCCATCCCCGCCCCCTTCGCCCTACAATCATTTATCTCTCCCGACGTTTCCGACTTTGCGTGATCCGCTTCCGCGTATGGCTCTTAATACAAAAAGTGCCTGCGCTTTTACGAATCCGAACTTCTTCGAACGTTCGGCATATCGGGGTCGCCGCGGCACCTGCCACCTTGCCGCGGGTCCACCTTTACTCAGTATGTGGCTCCTTGCAACAAGCCTCGATACCATCCATTTGGTTTCGCCAACTCGTCCAGCGGAACCGACCTGCTTGTTTCCGCTGCGTTCCGTTGAAGAGGAAGCATTGGCCTCTCGAGGCCTCGAAGGCGAGCTCCCTCTCTGGAACGCCTCCCCCGACATCTGTCCTGGGCTCCCTGGGTTCCGTGGCAGCTTCGGCCTGCGGCTTCGGCGGAACGCTTTAGGTGCCCTTCCCGGGGGCAGCCTCTGCAGCTTCGGGAGGTGCGCCATCGCTTCCCCTTTCTCCTGCCCCTGTTTCAGCCCGTCGTATCCTCACGTATGCCTAATTCCTCCGTGTCGCACCCAACAACGTGTTTGTAGGGCGGGCCAGGCGTTTTACCTGAGACTTCTTCTCCACCCATGACCCTGGAACTGAAGAGCTTCGCGACATTTGGAAGGATGGAACGCAAGTTCACCGTCGTGCCGCGAACGTTCGTTTTAACATATGCAACAGCTAGACATATGGAGGGCGGCACCTTTTCAAATGAGGCTCTCGCCTCAAGCACCGCGCATATCCGTCTTAAACTTTGCAGCAATTGCAAAAACGCATGGCGGTTCTGGTCAACATTGGGCTCTCCACTCAGCTCTTCGTTGATTGGGCTCAAGGGCTTGCAACAGATGGGGCTCTCGCTTGACAACTTCAATTTTGAACAAGAACAACTGCAACACACGTAGCAACTGCACGGGTGGACCGTGGTTTCTTTTCGAAACGGGCTGTGGATAATCCTCGGAGTTCATGGCGATGCATGTAAATTTGTTGCACACTTGTACGGGTTGGGAACGTTTCTTGGTTCTCGCTTCCAAACGTGGATATCGGCGTACACCTCGCTGAGCTGTGTGATCGCACCGTCCAGCATTCCTGATTACGCGCAAAGAGGATGCAACGCAATTCTTTTTCACATCATGTCGCCTGAGCGGTATGCTCTTTCAAAGGGGGCTTCTTGTGGTGAGGAGGGGGCTTGGGACGGGAGGGTGTGCTGTAACATCGCTGGTGCATCTTAGGCTTCCTTGCGTTCTTCTGCCCTCTCCCGTCCCCGCTTCCCATCCCAAACGATGCTGATCATTTTCATAGTCCCCCGTCCTCCCCTAATGCCCTTCTGCTGCCCATCCCAACTCTTTCCCTCCGCTTTCCGTTCCCCACTTCCTTCCCATCCCATGCCCTTACCTGTTCTAAATCGCGGGGGCGTCGGAACCTCTGGACCAGTATGCGATAACGCTCCAGCCAAGCGGCGCACAGTCTCCTTGCGAGCTTTCTGGCCAATTTTGGACTCCTCGCACTGTGTACACTAAACGGTATGTCCAGCACTGCGCGCGCCATCAGAGTATCGGGGCCCCGCTCAAAGCCTAACTTTGTGACTATGGAGGCGTGCGCGCAACAACGGGGAACAATGGTATACGGGATATGATGGTATACCATGTAGCGCGAGCGCGCCCACTTTGCCTCTGCCCTCCTGACTCCTTTCACATTCCTCCCCCATCCCTCCACAAGAGCCCCCCCCCCCTCCTCTGCCTGGACCAACCCTCCCCTCTCCTTTACGCATACCCTTCTCCATAGCAGAGCGGGCTGGCCGATAATGGCTACTCGTCCTAAAACAAACAGGGGAGGCGCTGGGACTCGCAACGCTGGTTTGTGCCTTACACCTGTCGCGAGGAAACAACAACCACTACGCTTCCCGTTCCCTCCTCGCTCCATTCACATTCTCCCGTTTCTCCCTCTGCTGCCCCGCTGCCCTCTTCCAACTCCTCCTCCTCCTCTCTCGCCTCTTCCTCCTCGCCTTGCTCCTCCTCTCCCTCCCTCCCTCGCACCTCCACATCCTCCCTTCATCCCTCCTCCTCCTCCTCCTCCTCCATGCTTCTCTTGCTCTCTCTCACCTGTCTCTCTTGCACCTTCGTTCGCCGAGCCTTCCACTGGAAGAAGTAGGGCTCGGAGTTGTAGTCCTTCAACCGCTTCTTGGAAGGATCCAGCGGCTCCGTCGCAAATACCCACAGGACGCCGAGGGAGGCGGCGGCTATCCCGAGCACCTTGGGGTCCATTGTGCTGGGTTGGGGCGGAATCTGGTCAAACCGCGGAGCCCAATCTCGAGCCCAAGTGGCTACACGAGCAGGAAGGCACAGATGGGCGATCAAGCGTGCGACCTCCGCTTGCATCCAAACACTGGGGGTAGCCTGAAATCGCAAGGCAATGATCACATGAACCAAACTATCCACGGTCAGCAGTGCCATCCATCTCTTCTTGGATAGGAAATATAGAACCAAAGAAAACAACCAACTCAGTTAATGGCCTGGTATATTTCCTCTATGTATGTATGTATGTATGTATGTATGTATAGATCTGTATACATGTACAGATCTTTGTAAAAATGATGTGCGCGCGTATTTATATAAATGTATAAACATACATTTCCACCCCGTAACCACCCCTCTCCCTCTCTATGACATGTATGTATGTAGGTGTGCATGTGTGTATGCATGTACGTACGTACGTTCGTATGTATGTATCTGCGTGTATACATATGGCAAACCATGGCACCAAGAACCGGGAACACTGTAACCCAACAACGCACCGAGACCAATCCGGAACTCGGAAACGGGAACCTGGAACCCCAAACTGGGAACCCAACCGCCCACCGAAACCAATCCGGAACCCGGAAACGGGAACCAAGAACGAAACACCGGGAACCCAGGAACCCAGCCGCCTATCGACATCGGCGGCGATCGTACGCCAAGACCAATCCAGAACCTGGAAACGGGAGCCCAAAACCTGGACCCCGGCTGCCTACCGAAATCGGCGGCAAACTTTTGCCAAATCTTTCGATATCCGCTAGGAGCCTTTCCGTGCAAGCGCTGATTGGAGAACTATGCGGGCGTCAACCAGCGAACACGATGCCAGCGCGTGAACTCCAAGCGGTCCGCGCACAAAATAATGTACGCCTTTGTGTGGAACGCTATTTATATGAATCTCGTCGTGTGCGGAGCACTACTTGTGTGGAGCACTGTTTGTGAGTCCCTGTGTGCGTGTGGAATCGGCGACAGTCGATCGTCTTATGTACACCATGATAACAACTCAGTGAACCAGAAGTGTGAGCAAGCGTGCCGCCGCAGAACTCTTACAGTGTGGCAGTATGGGGAGGACGAGAGGAGGGGAGCACGAAAGGACATTTTGTGCGTGAGCTCATAGACTGGGTCTTACTGGCGGCACTCGCATCATTTACTGTAAAAGAGGGAACACGATGGCGAGGAGGTGACGAAACAACGCAGACTAGATGTACAACGCTTCCTGTCGAAACAGAGGAGCCAGGCCATGCGCGGCCAGCAACACCGCACCGTATTAGCCCGCGTTAGTCCAAAACAGTGGCTTTCTAGCAAATTATGTTGTGACAACTGTGGTGTGCAATGCAATATCTGTTGTGCAATCTGTTGTGTGTAATTTAAGATGTGCAATATATTTGGTGCAATCGATGCTGTGGAATTTCGGTTGTGGAATATGGGTTGTGAAATCTATGGAGTGTAATGTATGTTGTGCAGCCTATAACTTGTTTTTATATATATATATATTTAAGCGGCACAATCTGGTTGGTGCACAGTATGCTGTGCAATCTGCTGTGTGCAACAGATGTTGTGCAATCCATGTTGTGCAATCCATGTTGTGTGCAACGCATGGTGTGCAACGCATGTTGTGCAATCTGGGTGGTGACATATATATATACACATATACATATGCACACACAAATATAATGTCTACGGTGTGCAACCTATGTGGTGCAACACATGTATTGCACTCTATGTGGTGCAACGTGTGCTGTGCAATCGATGTTTTGCAATACATGTGATGCAATATAGGTGGTGCACTCTAGGTGGTGCAATGTATAGTGTGCAATCTATGTAGTGCAACCCGTATCGTACACTAGGTGGTACAACCTATGTGACATAATATTTTGGTCTTTCGCTATATGGGGTGCACTACATGTTATGCAACATATGTTGTGCAACCTGGGTTGTGAACTGTTCAGGGTGCAATCAGTGTTGTGCAATCTAGGTGGTACAACATAAATTGTGCACTCTGTGTGTTGCAGCCTATGTGGTGCAATGTATGCTGTGCAAACAATCACTTGCTCAACTTGAAGCTGTCCTCTCTGCTGCTCGTGCAAACATCCCACCCTTCCACCCGCAACTTGGTCGCACTACCTCTTAAGACCGTGACGGTAGGTACCAAATGGCACTTGACAACGACACCGACGTCGACGACGGCAGCGACAACGACGACGACGACGCCGCCGACACCGACTATGACGACACCGACGACGTTTCCAACGACGACGACGACAACGAGGACGACGACGTCAACCACGACGACGACGACGCCGACGACGACGATGACGATGACAACGCCGACGACGACGACGACGCCGACGACGACGACGACGCCGACGACGACGACGAAGACGACGACGACGACGTCGCCAACGAAGACGACGACGACGACGAGGGAGGAGGGAGGACGACGACGGCGACAACGACGAAAACGACGAGGGAGGAGGGAGGACGGCGACGACGCGAACAACGATGAAGGAGGGAGGACAGCGACGCCGACGACGACAACGACGAGGGAGGAGGGAAGACGATGACGACGACGACGACGGCGACGAAACAGGAGGGACGACGACGAGATGCCGACGACCGACGACGACGACGACGAGGGAGGAGGAAGGACGACCACGGCAACAACGACGACGGCAACGACGACGACCCCAAAGAGGACGACGACGACGAGGAACGACAGAGGACGACGACGACGACGACGACGACGACGAGGGAGGAGGGAAGACGGCGACGACGACGACGCAAGAACGCGCGCGCACGCTTTTGTTGAAAATCCGTGTTGCGAAACCCAGTGTTTTTATATGTTTATTGGACACTCGATTTTGAAACTCTTCCGAAATCGCAGGTTTTTGAAGGATTTCGGCGTGCGTGCGCGACGACGCGCGCGCATGCACTTCGTCACTTTTTTTGCAGGGGGTTCTCGCGACGGCACGCGCGCAAGGGCGTGCGAACGATTTCGACATGCGCGCGCGCGAAGCCTGCTTGGTAGTTTTTTTCTTGTTTCTTTTTTGTTGTTGTGTTTTGTTTGTTTGGAAATCTTGGGAAGCCTATTGTTTTCACCAGATTTCGCAAGGGCGCGCGCGTAGTCTTTTTAGAAAATCAATGTTGCAAAACCCTGTGTCTTTATTTACGCTCGATTTTGAAACCCTTCCGAAACCGAAGGTTTTTGAAGGATTTCGGCATGCGCGCGCGACGACGCGCGCGCGTGCACTTCGTCACCATTTTTGCAGAGGATTCTCGCGAATGCACGCGCGCAAGGGCGTTTGAAAGATTTCGACATGCGCGCGCGCAGCCCGCTTGGTAGTATTTTTCGAGAATCATGGAAAACCTATGGTTTTTTAGATTTCGCAAGAGCGCGCGCTTTTTTTTGGTGTCTTTTTCCCCAGATTTTTGTCTAGACAATCAATGTTGCGAAACCCTGTGATTTTGTATTTTTTTTTGGAAGCTCGATTTTGAAATCCTTCCGAAACCGATAGTTTTTGAAGGATTTCGGCATGCGCGCAATCTGGGTGAAGCATTCCATGTAGTGCAATCGATGTGGTGCCCTCGATGTTTTGCAACCTATCTTGTGCAATCTGTTGTGTGCAATAGATGTGGTGCAATCCATATTGTGCAATCTATGTTGTGCAATCTATTTGGTGCAATATATGTAGTGCAATACATCTGGTACGCTATGTGCTGCAATCTATGTGCAGCACTACATGTGATTCAATATATGTGATGCAGCCTATGTTGTGCAATCGATGCTGTGCAATGTACGTTGCGCAATCTAACGGCGACGACGAGCGGCGACGCGGACAACATAGCCACCAGACCGACAAACAGGCTCAGTTACGAGCCGCGACGAAGCGTCGACGGGGCGGCAACGGCGGCTACATAGCCGCCAGACCGACAGAACGACTCAGACGCTCAGACGACGGAAAGCGAGGAGACGGCGATGGCGGCAACATAGCCGCCAGACCGACAGACAGGCTCAGTTCCCTACAAGAGCAGTAAGACCCCCCGAAATGCAAACACTGCTTGGGAAACATTGCAATCAACAACAATCAACGAAATACAGAATGTGTGAAACCGTGTTTGGGGGGGGGCGACAGGAGGGGAGGAGATGGGAGGAGGAGAAGAGCATCAGAGGGGCTGCGCCAACACAATGGGGCGGCAACTTGAGACCGCGCGGAAACGTATCTGAATCGTCCGCACAAGACGGGGCGAGACGCCCGGCAACTATCCTTAGCGAGACACCAGCGCCGCCCATGCGGAAGCAACCTGTCAAGGAATAGATGTCGCGCGCAAGAGAAGATAACCACCTCCCAGCAACACCACCCGTGCAAAACACCAAACGCATGATGTAACATACAGTTGCGCCGAATCCAACCTCCAACAACGGCGAAATCGGCATCGCCACAGGGCGATCCAAAAAGCTCCCAAGAGGTCCCCGGGCCGGCCCAAGAGGGCCCTACGACGGACCAAGAGGCCCCCAGAACGACCCAAGAGGGAGAACTCTGCCTGGCCCTGGGAGTCGTTCCCTCCAAGATGGCCGCCAAGACCGAAGACCCCCAAAACGTGCTCCCGAGAGGCCCTCAAGGGGGCTCCGGGAGACCCACAAACGACCCCCAAAGGCCTCCAAGACGGCCCCAAGAGGCCCCCAAGAGGTCCTCAACGATTCCCGGAGCAGTCTCTCTGGAAGGCCTCCAAGATGCCTGCAAGCGGGAGAAGAGAGGAAAGGGAATATGGGGAGGCGGAGGAGGCGCGATGAGGAAGGAAGAGGAGTGCGAGGCTGCGGACGAGGAGGCTGCGTTCAAGACTCGCTCCAAGACAGCAAAATGTCTGAACTCCCTCCTGCTGCGCTGTAGCGCTGGCGCAGTGGCACGATGTCATTCGTCTCATCCTCGTCTGCATCGATTGAATGTCTCGCGGGTGGGGCGTATGAGATCGGGGGAGGAAGGATGAGAGGGTGATGCAGTTTGATATCCGCGCCAGTTCAGACCATGGGATCTTGGGAGGAAAAAAAGGAAAGATGGAAAAGGAGAGGGGATGACGCGCAGGATGCTCGGGACCCAGGGAGGAGGGTGGAAACCATGTGTAGTTTGCCACCCCCTCCAGGTCAGATCTTGGGAGGGTAAGCGTTTCGTCGTGGAGTTGGTGGCAGGCTTTCTCGGGAGAAAGGGCAGAATGACTTTTTCTCCAGATCAGCGCAAACAACACATCTTGAAAGGAGGGGGAGAGGAGGAATGGTAACGGATAGCGAGAAGGTGGCTGCGGACAAATGTCTGCGGACAAGAGACGGGCTTTGAAAGCTCGCGCGATGTCAGACAAGATGCTGACCTGGAGCGGGCTTTACAGTCAAACTCAGCCTTATATGAAACGCCGAAGAAATCTCCAGTTTGCAGTCAAGAGTCAGGAGGGAGGAAGTGATGGGAGGCGAAGGGCTAAGGGAAAGGAGGCAACGGACAATTATACTGGGAAGGGCGAGGACGACGACAAGGCTGAAGACGAGGCAGAGTAATCACCTCCGCGCGAAACAGACCAGGAGCTGACCTGGACCGGATTTTGAATTCAACGTCCTCCTTTCTCCGCTGCTGCGCTGGCGCAACCGGCGGAATTCGCCGAATGTCACTGTCGTCATGCACGCGCGCACACATATTTATTCATGTACACATCTATATACCTATATATATATATCGATATGTTTATACATGCATGTTGGCGAGCGTGGCCCCAATCGGTGTGTTTCTAGCAACATAT
This sequence comes from Prorocentrum cordatum, assembly GCA_963575745.1. Lineage (NCBI taxonomy): Eukaryota > Dinophyceae > Prorocentrales > Prorocentraceae > Prorocentrum > Prorocentrum cordatum. The sequence goes on from CAUYUJ010014428.1 coordinate 90,273, forward strand.
GTTGTGCAACCTAGGTGTCGCAGCCCAGGTGGGGCGATCTACGTAGCGCAATACATGTTTTGCAGTCAAAACTCTGCATTCTATGTTGTGCAATCTTTGTGCGCTAATGTGTGTGGTGATATCTAGGTTATGAAATTTACGTTTTGCAATCCTTGTGGAGCAATGCGTGTGGTGCAATGTACGTGGTGTACGTGGTGCGCAATGCTTGTGTTGCAATCGACGTGGTGTACTATGTGTAGTGCAGTCCAGGTGGCGCAACCTATGTGGTGCAATCCTTGTGGAACAATCGATGCGGTGCAACGTATGTTGAAATTGTCAACTCCACTGCTCGCGCAATCGTCCCACCGACTCACCCGCAACTTGGTGTGCAAAATCCATGCGGCCGCGGCGGTTGCAATGAATGCTTTGTGTTGGATGGTGCCTTTTTGCGACCGCGCTAACCCGCGCATGCTCGCGCGCACAGCGGCCAACTAGTTTGGCGTGGCCGACACGGAAGCGGTGGCGCTGACCGCTGGTCACTTCCCGGCGGGCACTTCAGCGCGAGTCGGTGACGTGGGCGGGCGCGACATCATGGCGATGTCGACAACGGTAGACACGATGATGGTCATAGCAACGATGGTTACGATGATAGCGACGACGACGGCAAGACAAATGACTGCGCCGATACTGATCACGCCGATGACGATGACGATGTCTTTGCGTCGGTGATGAAGGTTTTGGGAGGAGTTGGACATGCGCGGCCGACGCGCGCGAACTTCCCACATTGTATTATTTGACAAGGGATTCTCCCCCACCCCTCAACACGCGCGCAAGGGATTTCAAACGATTCCGGCATGCTGCGAGGGAGGCCTGTTTAGTCGAATTTGATGAACATGTTCAAAAACTATGGTCTCTTACGGAACTTCGCAACAGCTCGCGCAGATCTTTTGAAACAACTTTTGTTACAACACCATGATTTTTCACATGTCGGGGCACTCGATGCTGAATTCCTTAGGTAGCCCAAGGTTTTTGAAGGATGTCGAAGGCGATTGCGTAGCCGCCTGACCGACACACAGCCCTGTACGATGGGCGGCGACGAGGCGGCGACGGTGACTACGTAGCTGCCAGGCTGACGCACAGGCCCAGTTCCTGAGAAAATAATGGGAACCCCTGAGTGCACTGCTTGGGGCATGTGTGTGTGCGGCTTGTATACCTTTGTGCCCTATCCATGCGGCTTTGCCGCCGTAGGTGCTTTTCGTTGGGTGCCCTGACTTGGGCAGCTAGCGGGAGTCCCATGCGGTTGCGAGGCGCGTTCGGCACCTTCTCGCGACTCTGCCGCCTTAGGCTGTCTCGTTCGGTGCCCCACGCGGCACCGCCGCCGTCCCCTGAACCCCTAACCGTGCCGAGAGGCTGCCATGGAACGGCGACGGCAGCGGGGCCACATCGCCCATCCACAGCAAAAGGCCATGGCCCCAGTCCGTTTTTTGGGCCCTCTGGCTGGCTGCGCTGCGGGGGGCCTGGGCAAAGGGTCTGTGCCTGGGGGGCGCGGGGATGCTGCGCCGGTCGGGGGCTTTCAGCTGGAGGGCAGCGGCGCTGCTGCTGGTGCGGCACTCTTTGCTGACTGCCCTGGTTACCTGATTATCCTAGCAGGTAGTCGCAGTGCGTGCGCTTCGGCGGATACGTCGTTCATGGCCGCCCTGTCGTGCCGGCACGACCGCACGTGTCCTCGCGCCGTGTATTTTTTTGCCTTCTCTCCACCACTTCCTTTTTTGATAGTGGCGGCGGTTGTTTGGCTGGGTGGCCAACTCGCCGAGGTCGTTTGTCCTTAGAATTGCACAGTGGCTTGATGCTGTTCACCTCTGTCCGTCTTACAACGTTGGGACGCGACAGTCTTATGTTTGCTGGCAAGTTGTGCGATCACGCGTTTATTCATGCACCCATTTCCGGTGTTAATGTACTGGGCGCGGTTGATGACGCAGCCTCTTTGGGTCGCTGCGGCCGGCGTTGTCACGCGGCGTTGGCTACCTCACCCATCATCGCGGTCGCTTTGCGGCGCTGGCCCATTGATCAACACCCTACCAACCTGCCTCGCAGGGCCGCTGGTTTGGCCACAACACCAATCTGCCTAGCAGCGTTTGTTCTTTGCGCTTCACTGTCTAACACCGCTTTGGTGATTCAGTGACCGCAATTAGCCCTGGGCTGTCGCGCTTCAGTTCGCTTTGCATTGAATGCTATCCTCGTTTTTTGGCCGCTGCATGTGTCGTTTGGGCTGACACTTCTTCTAATCCACCCATCGCTTGCATGCTACAGTGTGCGGCACTTGTACGCTGCGCTAACGACATTGCTCGGTAGCAATTGGCACTTCCATCTGCTGCTCGCGCCTGAGGACCCTCTGCGCTGCTGACTTGAAAAAATTGTGTGTGTGTGTCTAATTATGTTTCCATTCTCATTGCGTAGAAGAAAAAAACGGAAAGTGCCTGGCAGGTTGGGGAGTCCCCCGGGCCTTCAAGGCATCAGAGCGGCCCCAGAGCGGCCCCAAAAGTGCCCCCACACGGCCAGAGACGGCTCCCTAAATCGTCCATGCGGGAGAAAGCCCAGGACGGCTCCGAGACGGTCCAAAAAGCGCACTGCACGGCCTAAGAAGGCCCCAGAGGCCTCCGCAATGCCCAAAAGAACACCCTGGGGGCTTCCCAATGGCCCCCTTTCCAAGCTTCAGAGCTGACTCCGAGTGAGTGGGGCGAACGAAAGACGAGAGGCCCCTCGCGGTTACAGCCGATTTTTTATGCTCCTGCCGCCGTGGATACATGTCTCCTGGGCGTTGATGACAACGCTGTGTCGCTCCGCGGGATCGGCGGCGAATAAGTGAGGCGATGTTTTGCAACATGTGCAGCGACATCTTGGTCCGACGCTTGGCGTTTCGGACATCCCCAAGCCGCTGCCCCGTTGCGATCCTTTCTTTGCCGCGACGCTGTTCCGACGCTTTCGATGCGGCCCGAGACGGCTCCACGTTTGGCCTGGCCCGATCCCGCGTCGGCCGCGATCCAGGCGCGAATCTCCCAACGCTGCTCCGGCGTGGACTCTGGAACTTCTTGCTGTCGCGAAACTCGAACACCTCTGGCCTCGCCCGCATCAGTGTTGTGGGCGCTTTCAGTTGGATGCAGCAGAACACGATTCAAAAACACTGCGGCAAACCACCAAACATCGTCCGCAATAGTGCGTGTATTTATATATGTATGTATATGTATGTATATGTATGTATGTATGTATGTATGTATGTATGTATGTATGTATGTATGTATGTATGTATGTGTGTGTATGTATGTATGTATGTATGTATGTATGTATGTATGTATGTATGTATGTATGTATGTACGTGTGTGTGAATCAATGCATGCATGTATGCATGCATGCATGCATGTATGTATGCATGTATGTGTGTATTTATGTATTTGCATATATATATATACACGTATATCTATGTATGATACACGTGTGCAATCATACATCGATACACGTGTGCATGCTTGCATGTGTGTGTGTGTGCGTGTGTGTATGTGTGTAGTGCCCTACGCGGCGCGCCGTGCGCGTGACCGCGACGCCACTATATACACATATGTATATGTATATATGCATATATATATACACATACATATCTATCTATCTATCTATCTATCTATCTATCTATCTATCTATCTATCTATCTCTATATATATTTATCTATCTATCTATATATCTATCAGTGTGTTTGTGTGTATGTGCACGAGTTCCGCTGCTTGCACTCGGCTTTCTACGCTCCGTCGCCTCGCGGGGGGCCGCGACGCCAAGTACATAAATAACTGTATACATGTATCTGTGTATATACAAATATCTGTGTGTGTGGTGTGTGTGTGTGTGTAAGTGTGTGTGGGTGTTCGGTGTAGCTGGTGTTCTCCGCCTCTCGTTCGTTTTTGTTGTTGTTGTTGTTCTCCCTCTCTCCCTCTCCCTCTGTCGTCTTTATGTCCTCCTTGTTTTCCTTCCTCTTTCCTCGCGCCTCCTCGCCCTCCCTGTGGACGTTTTGCTCTCGTTTGGCTCCCATGCTCAATTTACCACACTTTCGCCTCGAGCCTGCCCTTGACAGGGGATGTCACAGCTCCTTTCGAGCGTGCGCCACAAACCAAGTCGCACAATTTGTTCAGTTTCGTGCCCTGGAGACGCAGCGACTCGGTCGTACTCCACATTACTCCACGCGGGCTGCGGAGGACAGAAGTGGGCATCTATACATGTGTATATATATGTGTGTATATACACATGTATATATGTATGTATGCCTGTCGACGATAATCCAAGCTGCCCTGCGATCCAGCATGAAACCAGAACACGCGCAAGCACCATACAACTCTTTCAGCATGGCCACGTACATGTGGACGGATGATATCCTCTGCAACTGCTGATGTGAAGCGCACTCATTTTCGAGACTCGACTCGAACTCACGCAATGCGCGGGCAAGACCGACACTGCAATAACCTACATGAAATGGCAAATGTCAAAACTTGATCTGCAAATGCCAGGCCGCCGCGCGCCATATTCTTGTGACATGTAGTGAAACGCTGGAGCGTTGAAGAAAAGTGGTCCTGCATGCGCAAGCCACTGAACTTTTACATATGCTGGAACTGAAGCCAAGGGTATTTCAGCACCCGAGGTGGCTAGTAGTGTGGATGGTGAAATAGCGAGGGACAACGTCGCATGGGCTTGGAGATAAAGCAATGTCGCTGCAACGCACGCGTCCTTCCGCCACGAACGCGACTGTTGTGCACAATGACGTTGCGCGCGCTTAGCACGCTCGCCGGCTCATGTGTCATTAATTCGTACATCCGTAATGATGGCTTTCCGAAGCTGGAGTCGCATCGATACGTGCGTAAAACACCCAGAAGGGAACACTCTGACAGTGCCCCGAGGCACGCTGAGGTGTGGTAGAATGCGAAGTGCTGTCTGTCAGGGCTATTGAAATTTTCTACACGCTGGGTACAATTTTCTCCCAAGGCTGGTCCTCGGGCCAACGCTGGCTTGCAGCTGGTCGCATGTTTAGCGAGGGCGAGGCGATGCGGGTCTGCACCGCGCTGGTCAGGAACTTTGTTTAGCGTGTCGATCCGCTTATTTTGGCCTACCACGCTTCGGCGCGACACGCTATCCACTTCCTAGTCCCCCCTGTCAACGTCCCGAACTTTTCCGAGCCTCCCGCCCGTCGGAGCGGAGCGACACATCATACGCTTGCAAGACATAGCGAATCGCCAGAGCCGTCGCCGCGACACGCTACCCAAAAATTCCAAATCGTAGCTTGCACCACGTAGCTTGCACCGCATAGCTGGCACCTGCTTCCTATGGAGCAGCGCTGCACTCAATGCTTCTTGCGACCGCGGCCGCCAACTCGAGAGGGTTCTTGACGTCCTGTTTCGGAGTCTATTGTTATTGCCCTGGCTTCGGCTCCTCGCCGCTGCGGTCGGCCTCGGCCGTGGCTGGAGGTCTTGGTGCGCCCTGTGGTTGCGCCTCGCAGCGAAGACAGTCTAGATGACGTATCCAGCGGAACAGTTTCCCAACCAAGCCAAACCAGGCAAATCGTTAGGACATCTCCAACGAAACCGCGCCCAAACCAGTCAAACTACAAGGACGTAACAAATGAACCCGCCGCAAACCATGTCAAACCAAGAACTTCGTGAGAACGTATCAGGAAAACCCGCGCCTAAACAAGGCCAACCTAAGCAAATTGCGAGCATGTCTCAAGTGAAATCGCGCCGAAACCATGCCAAACCATGCACAATGCGACGATGTCTCAAGTGAGAGCCGGGCCCAAACCATGCCCCAAACCGGGCTGGAGGGGAGCCCTGTCAAACCAGACCAAACCAGGCACAGCACCAGACAACTTCTGAGGGTTCCATGGCAGAAGCGGCCGAAACCTGGCTGCATCCACTCTTCTTCATAATACTGAAGGAAGCGGGCGACCCCATGGGGTCCCGCCGCAGGGGGCCACTTCAATTCGAGCGTTACAGCCAGGGGGGGGCTTAACAGCATGCATGTGTCTTTCGGTTGTCGTTTGGGCTTCGGTGTGGCGTTCGGAGAAATATTCCCTACTATGTAAGGACGCCCTCTGGGCACGCTTACTCGGGTACCGAGGCCAACAGGGCCCACAAGGGTCCCCATGAGGGCTCGAGAGCGCCGTCGTCGCCGTCGTCGTCTTCGTCGTCCCCCTTCTGGGTCGGCAGCACCGGCCGTAAGGCCATTCCGTCGCAATACCCCCCAATATGTAAGGGCGCCATCTCGGCACGCTGACTCGAGTGCACCGCCCCTCCTTCCCGAGTCTCCCTGGGCAGCCCGACGACTACCTGGGTCTCTCCTGAGCTCTCCAAGGCTTCCAGCGGCCCAGGAAGGCCACGAAGGCCTCCAAGATGATTCAACGTGGCCTCGAAACACACCCAAGAGCCCCTAATAGACGCCCAAAAAATCCCAGGAGGCTTCCAAGAGGCTCAGAAACACCCCCAAGACGCTTTGCTGGAGACCCTCGGGCGACGAATACATGGTTTATCGCATGTTTTTGATGTATTCTGATTTCCGTTCGGTAGAACATCGGTTCACTTGCAATATTCGAGGGCCCATCCAAAGCCCACTGAGAGCACCAAAGTATTGCGTCTGAATGTGGTTGGGTGGCGGCCATTTTTCTCCCCAACCCCCAACCCACAATCCCCCAACCTCAAAACCCCCAACCTCCCGACCCCTCCAACCTAACCCCCAAATCCCCCAACCCCCCAACCCTCCACCCCCCCCGAACTAGCCAACCCCCCAACCCCCAAAGCCCGCAACTTCCCAACTCCCCAACCCCTCCAACCTTCCAACCCCCACAGACCTCCTAACCCCCCAATCCCCCAACACATGAATCCCACGACCCCCAAACCCCTTGACCCCCCAACCCCTCCAACCCCCAAACCCCCCAACCCCCCAACCCGCCAACCGGCCAACCCCAACCCTCCAACCTCCCAGCCCCTCCACCACTCCAACCCCCAAGCCCCCCCAACACCCCCAACCCCCACCCCCCCCCCCAAAAACCCTCCCCAACCCCCCCCCCCCCCCCCCCAACCCCCCGCCCAACTCCCCAACCTCCAACCCCCCAACCTCCAACCCCCCAACCCTCCCAAACCCCCAAACTTCCCAAGCCCCCAATCCCCCAACCCCACAACGTCCCAACGTCCCAACCCCCAAACTCCCCAACCACCCAAGCCCCCAACCCACGACTCCCACAACCCCCAAACCCCGTAACCCTCCAACTCCTCCAACACCCCAACCCCCCAACCCCCCAATCCGCCAACCGGCCAATCCCCCAACCCACTACCCCCCAACCCCCCGACCCCTCAACCTACCAACCCACCAAGCCACCAACCCCCCAACCCTCCAACCTCCCAAGCTCCCAACCTCCAACCCCCCAACCCCTCAAGCCCCCCAAACCTCCCAACCCTGTAACACCCCAACCCCGCAGCTCCCCAACCCCCCAATCCCCCACCCCCCCAAATCCCCAACCCCTCAAACCTCCAACCTCGCAACCCTCCAACCTCCCAACCTAGGAATCCCGGACGGTTGGGGGGGTGGGGGCTTTTACCCTCTTTAGCGGTTTCTGATATTCGGTTCTTTGGGAATGGGGGGGGTTGTGGGGTTTTGCCTCCCTTGGGGGGTTTCTGAGATTCCAGGGTTGGGGGGTTGGGGGGGGGGTTCACCCCCTGGATGGGTTTCTGATGTCCCGGGGTTGGGGGGGTAGGGTGGGGATTCGGATAATTTCGCCCTCTGGAAGGGTTTCTGATGTCCCGTGGTTGGGGGGTGGGGAGTTTCATTCCCTGGAAAGGGTTCTGATGTCCCTGGGTTGGGGGGTTGGGGGGTTTCGCCTCCCTTGATGGGTTTCTGAAGTTCCGGGGTTTGAAGTTTGGGGGTGGTTTCAATTCCCTGGAATGGTTTCTTCTGTCCCTGGATTGGGGGGGTTGGGGGTTTCACCTCCTCGAGGGGTTTCTGATGTCACAGGGTAAGAGGGTTGTGGGGTTTCACCCTCCTTGAAGGGGTTCTGAGGTACGGGGTTGGGGGGTTGGGGGCTTGGAAGGTTTCACCGTCCCGAGAGGTTTCTGATGTCCCGGGGTTGGGGTGTTGGGGGGCTTCACCCCTTGGATGGGGTTTCTGAGGTTCCAGGGCTTGGGGTTTGGGGTGTTGGGCCTTGTGCGGGTTTGGGGGTTTGGGAGTTGGGAGGTTGCGGGTTTTGGGGGGTTGGGGGTTGGAGGTTGGGGGGTTTGGGAGGTTGGAGGGTTGGAGGGTTGCGGGGTCAGGGGGTTGTGGGGTTGGGGCTTTTGTGGTTTGGGGGGTTGAGGGGTTGGGAGGTTGAGGGGTTGGGGGGTTGGGGGGTTGGGAGGTTGGGAGGTTGGGAGGTTGGGGGGTTCGGGAATTGGGTGTGTGTGTGGGGCTGGGTGGTTGGGGGGCTGGAGGGTTGGGGGGGGTGGCGAGGTCGGGGGGTTGGGGGATTGGGGAGTTGGGGGGTTGGGGGGTTGGGGGATTGGAGGGTTGGGGGGTTGGGGGGTTGGGGGGTTGGGACGTTGTGGGGTTGGGGGATTGGAGGGGTTGGGGGTTGGGGATTGGGGGGTTGGGGCCTCCTTAACGGTTTCTGATGTCTTGGAATTGGGGGGTTGGGGGGTTTCGCTTCGCTTGAAGGGTTTCTGAGGCTCTGGGGTTGGGGAGTTTCGCGCCCTTGAAGGGTTTCTTGATGTCCCAGAGTTGGGGGGTTGGGGGGTTTCGCTTCTCTTGAGGGGGTTTCTGAGGTTCTGGGGTTTCACCCACTGGAGGGGTTTCTGATGTTACGGCGTTGAGCGGTTAGGGCGTTTCACCCTCCTTGAATTTCTGCAGTCACCGGTTGGGTGCTTGGGGGGTTACGCCCCGTGAAAGGTTTCCGAGGTCATGGGGTTGGGGATTTCGCCTCCCTTGAAAGGTTTCTGAGGTCTGGGGTTGGCGGGGTGGGGGGCTTCGGGGGTTTCGCCCCTGGATGAGTCTCTGATATCCGGGGGTTGTGGGGTCGGCTGTTTCGCCTCCCTTGAAGGGCTTCTGCGGTTCCGGGGTGGGGGGGTTTCACCCCCTGGAGGGGTTTTTTATGTCGTGGGTTGGGGAAAAAGAGGCCGCCCCCAACCAACCACCTTCCGAGGCGCAGCTCCAAAGGTGGTCCCTGGTCGGCCCAGGACGGCCCCAACGGAGCCCCACGCTGGCCAAAGCGGGCCTTCAGAGGGACATGACGTGGCCAAAGAGGGCCTCCAGACGGCCCAGCAAGGCTCAAAGACGGCCCCACGAGGGCCCCAAGATACACCCAGACAGCCAATAGAGCCCCACGACGGCTCAGTATGGCCCCGCGACGCCCCAAGAGTGTCCCAAGGAACCCCCTTCATACTGCCCCACAGGTGTCTAAGAAAACCCGCAGACGGCCAAACTATTTCCCGTGAGAGCCCCCCAATAACGGCCACATGTGATGGCCTTCTGGGCGGTGCTCGAAAGGCCGCCACCCAGAGCTCTCTGTGTCTCTCTCTCTCTCTCTCTTTCCGTCGCTACCCTGTTTACTCTGTCTGCCGTCCCAAATCGACCTGCCCTCCATCTTCTAATACATACACTTTATACTCTTGGCTGACCTGATATCCCTTCTCTCTGACCCTGGTGGCACGGGCACAACAAACTCGACAACCATTACTGTGACGAATGCCTGAGACCAATAACTAAGAACCCAAGAACCTGGCCAACCATCGAAATCAGCCTGGAAACCAGAACCGCGAACCTTGGAACCTGGCCACCCACCTACATCGGGCCCGCAACTCTCGCCTAATTAATCTTTCAGTCTCCGCTGGGACCCCTTCAGTGCAAGCGCTGATTGGGGAACTACTTGTTGTTTTCACTTTTTATTGTTGCTTGTGGTTTCTCATTTTTTTTTTTGTTTTTGTTTTTCTGTTTCTCTCTCTCTATCTCTTTTTATATATCCCTAGTTTTTTTGTTTTGTTTTGTTCTCTCTCTCACACACTTCCCCTGCCTCTTTCTCTCTCACTTACTCTCTTTCGCTCTCTTTTCTTGTCTCTCTATGTCCTTCACTCTCTCTCTCTCTCTTCCTCTCTGTCTCTCTCTGGCTCTCTCTCGTGTATCCCCATCTCTACTCAGCATCTCTCTCGATGTTTGTTTGCCATATAGCTGTTTTTATGCGTTCACTGCCCTTCTACCCTCTGAACTCGCTCTGCTCTCGAATAGTTAACACGTGCGTATGCCTGTCTGTCTGTCTGTCTGTATGCATGGATGTATGTATGTATGTATGTATGTATGTATGTATGTATGTATGTATATGTATGTATGTATGTATGTATGTATGTATGTATGTATGTATGTATGTATATATGTATGTATGTATGTATGTATGTATGTACATTTACACATGTACATGCGTATATATACACATATACACGTACTCCCATCTCTACTCAGAATCCCTCTCTTTCTCTCTCTCTCTCTCTGCTTAACCAGGCTCTATACTACTATACTCATCACTTTCTACTGTGTACTATCTCATGCTGACGATGGTCGCAAGGACCCAAGATTTTGACTCCGAAGACTTAAGAACCTTACAATGCCGTGAACTCCGGACCCAAAATTGGGAACCCTGGAACCCAGCCGTCCACCGAAATCGGCCCGGAACCTGGAACTGGGCACAGGGAAATCTCGCCGCCTACCAGCATCGGCCCCCACTTTCAGTGCAAGCGCTGAAGCGGGAAATTGCCGCCGATACCGCTGTTACTGCTAAAGCCACTACTGAAAGATAAATCAATGTAGATTCCGATGCGAATTTTGTACCATCCGCACAAAATTTTACCGCGTACGTCGCACAACTCATACTGCACCACACTGGGGGTACAACCAAAAACTGTTCCAGAGTCGCTCAAGCCATCATGCGTCATATCGACCAAACCTCTTTGGGCAACAATCCGTCCGATTCTTCAATCGAATTAGGTGTGCCGATGCATCCCCTACCAGCATGTAACTTTGGTCTGCGACGGCAGCTCCTGTTCCCCAGGGCCCCTTTTCGAGTCGCGCCAGACTAGGCGGACACACACACACACACAAACAAGAAGGAGGAAGAGTAGGAGGGGAAGGAAGGAGGAAGAAGAGGGGAGAGAGGATGAACAAACGGGCGGCCACTGGCGCGGCATCGAAGGTGCAACTTATATTGAATTTCATGGTATTCGGATGTGCGTGTCGCTTCAATGCTATATTCGCACACGTTACAAACGGATGGCCAATACGACAGGAACCGCGAGAGATCAACAGAGGATCGCACAAAGCTTGACATATGTAGGAGTTCAGTCTGCGTTGGCACCAGCCACGCTGTGATAAGTTTTTAAAGCACGAACCACATGATGCCAACTTTCATGCAAGTTGCAAAACCTTTCGCGCTCATTCGCTCATTATGGAACGATGACTCGAACAGTTCCTCACCACCTCGTAACCTAGGTCCTCTGAAAGGAAATACAGCCAAAATGGCATGTGGGAACGGCCTTGGCTCAGTAAGGCTTGTAATGCCCCTCAGCCCATCGCGAGCGCCTCCTCCTTCCTCTCCGCGACCTGCACCAATGCTTCAGCCAGAAGCTCCTCCATGCAAGACGGCGTATGCAAAAGGGCTGCTCTTGAATACCAGGCGTAATTAACGTGCACTTTATTCCCTATGCACGCTTGCTTGACCCAGTACTTGTATGTAGTTGCCTGCTTGCGTGTGTGCGTTCGCCTGATTGCTTGTTTGCTCGCTGACTTACATGCGTGCACTTTCTTTGCATGCATGCTTGCGCTGAACTTGTTTTCGCTCGACTGATCTCACTGGTGCACTTCCACGCGTCCGCTTCTTCTGAACAGAGCGTCTGGAAGGAGTGCCAATGGCGCGTTAAGACCGCATGACATCTCCATATTGCAAGTCTGTGTGATGAGCTCAGTCGTTTGCCTTCTCGTGGACGGTTTCGCAGAAGAACACATGCATGGATATGGTGACCGAGACAATGTGCAAACGTAGAACTTCCCCTTCTCTTCCTCTGCGTTAGCTCTCCCCCTTGCGTTGTTTCACCCAACGTTCCCAGCATCAGTCAGACGTGGAGGCGCAATCGAGCAAAGTGGCGGTGGAACGCCACGAGTCTATGGCCTCGGGCATGTCTAGGCGCGCTGGGATCTATTGCCAAAACCCAGCGTAGTGGAAATGTCTTAATTCTGCCCTTGTCGGCTGTCTCTTCCAGGCTATGGGGCACACGATCGCATGACGTAGCACTTTTACCATCACTTCCTCTGGGGATGTGCTTACGGCTGAGCACACAAACGCGCACGCAGTGTTCAATGACATGTGCCTGTCACCCTCAGCTGTCGCTTTGCGGTACTCCTCTTCCGCCGAGCCATGATGGCAACGACGCGACACTTCGGTGCGGCTGTAAAAGCTTCGGGCTGTTTTGGGCGTGAGCTGCAAATGCTGGCTGCACTGAGAGGACGGTGCCGTCCGTGCCGTGCTAGGCTTGTAGCCATGCGTCAGACGTTTCCTCGCTGTTCCCGCGCGCCTCACATGCCTGACGTTCCGCGTCCTGCGATGCGGTCGCGTTTTGGCCCACCAGAGCATCCTCGTGCGGAGCGCGAGGCCTGCGACACGAGAGCTCGGCCGCAATCCCGTGCTCGCGGCCCTGATGCTCGCGCTGGCGCCAGGGAGCCAGGCCGCGCGAGTCGTGCCTCCTGCTTCCTGCTTCCCTCCTCTCCCTTCCATCGTTCCTCGTCATTCCTCCCTCCCTGCCTTCTGCCCCTCCCCTCCTGCCTGCACCTTCTCTTAGGTCGGGCGTGCCCCGTGCCCCCCTACAGGCGGAGTTTGGACGAACGATACAACGTACCCCAAAAATGTCAAGCATATTCAAAAATGGTCAAAAGATCGTCCCCAGACTATTTTTTGACTATTTCTGAATTTTCCCTCTGTAGAGGGACATGCCCGACTTAAACCTTCTCCCAAGTGGGGGGCGTCCAAGAGGGGGGTGCGCAAATCATGGCCGGCGGCGGCATGTGCGCGGGCCAGGGGAGGGGGCCAGGGACGTACTGAAACAAGAAGAAGCGCCATGAAACCTGGGGAAATATCATGGCCCCACGCCATGATATCCAAGCCCCCCAGTCATCACCCCCCTCTTGGCCGCCCCTGACTTCTGCCCCTCCCCTCCTGCCTGCACCTTCTCCCGTCCCTCCTGCCTCGAGCCTTCTGCCTGGACGTGTCCTTCCCCCTTCGCCGGGAATCCTGCTCCGAGATCTGGAGGCGCAGGCCCAGGGAGTTCCTCTCCGAGATGCCCCCGCTGGGCCAGCCCTCGGCCAGCCTCGCCTTGGCGTCCTGGAGTTTCAGCGCAGTGGAGGAGGAGGAGGAGGAGGAGGAGGAGGAGGAGGAGGAGGAGGAGGCGGAGGAGGAGGAGGAGGAGGAGGAGGAGGAGGAGGAGGCGGAGGCGGAGGAGGAGGAGGCGGAGGCGGAGGAGGAGGAGGGGGGGGGGGAGGAGGAGGAGGAGGAGGAGGAAAGCCGTTTGCGGGCAACTCGAATCCCCCGCACGCCAAGGGGGGGACGGCCTCAGCCTGCCGGCCGCGCCGCGGCCCGGCGGGCGTCAACAGCCACGACGGCGTGTGCCCCCGCTGGGCCCGCCCTCGGCCAACCTCGCCCTGGCGCCTTGGAGTTTCCGCGCGGCGGGGGCCCCCGGCGAGGAGGGGACACGGCAGGTCATCGAGCTGCGGAGGAGCACGCCCCCGCACTGCCGACGGACCGGATCCCGCACCGCTCCTCTCGACTGGTGGTGATCCGCCCCGCGTCGATCTTCTAATCCGGGAGGGTGGCGGCGCGATTCGCAGATCGCTCGACTGATCCAGACCCTGCGCCCTGGCGGCCAGGCCGATCGGCGATAAAACGGGGGCAGGGGGCCCTGTCAATTTTCTTGTCGCGGGTGCCCCTTTTCGGAACGAGCGGTCCAGGATATTGTCCATCAGCCGACTCAAAATTGACTCCGTCCAGCAATTCTGCTCGCGTCGCGAGTGTATCTCTTTGCCTTCCGAACGCGAGCAATCGCCCGTGAGTGCGCTTCGCGCGCGCATCCACGTGGACGCGCGCCGAGGCGATTCAGACTGGATGGCGGCGTGCGCTCGTCTACTGTGCCTCAAGATTAGCACAGTTCTGCCCGCGGAGGCACGTCCCGATCCGGGAAGCCGCCATCTCGCGCATGAACAAATCAGCGAACTCCGATGGCCAATATACCGAAAGCAGCTGGGAAAACAACACTGTGGGGAGACAGTGAAACAAATCCGCCACCGTGCCGTGGCCTCCGGGGGCCTCTTAAGGGCCTCTTGGGGGCCTTTTGGGGCCTCATTTGGGGCCTCCTGGGGGCGTTTGAGGTGGAAGACTCGGATCTTCTGTTCGGGTTCCCCTCTTGGGTCCTTCTTGGGGCTGTCTTCGGGGCCGCATCGGGCGCCTCTCCTGCCGTTTGGGCGCCCTCTCGGACCGTCTTGGGGCCTTTCTGGGGGCCTCTCGGGGCCGCGTTCGGGGCCTCTTGGGCCGACTCGGAGCGTCGGAAGCTCGAAGGGTGGAAAGCCCCAATAACACGTCATTGGCTTGGCGGAGGACGCAACCACGAGCAATTGTGGGTGACGCAGCTGTGAGTACTGTCTTCGGTGGGCTACGAAACGCGTGAGGAATGTACAGGAATGGGCGCGGTGAGCGCATGCGAACGCAGCCACTTGGGTCTTCGGTGGAGTTCCTCATGGGGCCACGAAGCGTGTGAGAAGTATGCCGAAATCGGCGCGGCGGACGCATGCGACCACCGCCACAGGGGCCTTCGGTGGAGTTCCCTGCGGGGCCGAGAAACGCCTGAGGGATGTGCCGAAATGGGCGGGGCAGACGCATGCGAACGCCGCCATTGGAGCCTTCGGTGGCGCTCACTATGGTGCCACGAAGCGTGTGAGTGGTCGGACGCATGCGAACACCGCAGCTGGAGCCTTCGGTTAAGCTCCCTATGGGGCCACGAGACACGTGAAGGGTGTGCCGACATGGGTGCGGCGGGCGCATGCGAACGCAGCCACTGGGGCCTTCAGTGGAGCTCCCTATGGGGCCACGAAACGTACAAGGGTGCGCCGACATGGGGGGTGAACTGCAAGCGGACCCTGCCACTGGGTCCTTTTGTGGAGTTCCCTGCGGGGCCACAAAACGTGTGAGGAGCGCGCCGAAACGAGAGGGGGTGGAACTGCATGCGGTCCCTGTCGCCGGAGCCTTCGGTGAAACTCCTTACGGGACCACGGCAATTGTGAGGGGTGTGCCGAGATGGGAAATGGAATCGCATACTGACCGTGCCGCTGGGGCCTTCGATGGAACCCCCCATGGGGCCACGAACCGTGTGAGGGGTGCGCCGGATTGGGGGGTGAAACCGCACGCGGACCCTGCCACTGGGGCCTTTGGTGGAGCTCCATGCGGGGCCACGAAACGTGTGAGGCGTGCGCCGAGATGATGATGCTGATGATTAGCCTGACGCAAGACCCAATCATATGCAGCTGCGAGTACCGCATTGTGGGTACTGCTTTCTGTGGAGCTCCTTATGGGGCCACGAACTGTGTGAGGGGCGTGCCGAATTGGGCGCGGTGGTGCCATGCGAACCCTCGGAGCCTTCGGTGGAGCATCTTCTGGGGCCACGAGACGTGTGAGGGGGTGTATCGAATTGTGTGCGGTGATGCCATGCGAACCCTCCCACTGGAACCTTCGGCGGAACTCCCCATGGGGCCACGAACAGTGTGAGGGGTGTGCCGGATTCGTCGCGGTGGTTTCATGCGAACCCTCCCGCTGGAGCCTTCGGTGGAGCTCCCCACGGGGCCACGAACTGTGAGAAGGGTGCGCCGAAATGAAGGTGGAACTGCATGCGAACCCTGCGAATGGGGCCTTTGGTGGAATTCCCTATGGGGCCACGAACCGTGTGAGAACGGCACCGTAATGGGGGCGGAACTGCATGCGAACCCTGCTGCTGGGGCCTTCGGTGAAGCTCCCTATGGGGCCACGAACCGAGTGAGGGGTGCGCCGAAATAATGGTGGAACTGCATGCGAGCCCTGCCACTGAAGCAATCGGTGGAGCCCCCTATGGGGCCACGAACCGTGTGACGGGTGCGCCGAAATGAGGGTGGAACTGCATGCGAACCCTGCCACTGAGGCATTCGGTGGAGCTTCCCATGGGGCCACGAACCGTGCGAGGGGTGCGCCGAGATGGGGTGGAACTGTATGCTAACCCTGTCAATATGGTCTTCGGTGGAGCTCCCTAAGGGGCCACGAGCCGTGTGAGAAGGGCACCGAAATGGGGGCGAAACTGCATGCGAACCCAGTCAATATGGCCTTCGGTGGAGCTCCCTAAGGGGCCACGAGCCGTGTGAGGGGTGCGCCGAAATGAAGGTGGAACTGCATGCGAACCCTGCCACTGGGGCCTTCGGTGGAACCCCCTATGGGGCCACGAACCGTGTGATGGGTGCGCCGAAAAGAGGGTGGAAATGCATGCGAGCTCTGTCGCTGAAGCATTCGGTGGAGCCCCCGATGGGGCCACGAACCGTGTGAGGGGTGCGCCGAAACGAAGGTGGAACTGCATGCGAACCCTGCCACTGGGGCCTTCGGTTGAGCTCCCTACAAGGCCACGAACAGTGTGAGGGGTATGCTGAAACGAATGATGACGATGATGATGCAGCGGGAGGGGGGCAGCGGGAGGAGTGAACGCGGGGCGCTGTCTCTTCAGAACAATGACCCAACACCACAGGATGGTTGCGAACGAAAATGATCATGATCATGATCATGCTCATGATAATAATGATGACGATGATGATGCTGCTGCTGCTGATGATGATGATGTTGTTGACTATGCTGAGGATGCCGATGATGATGTTGATGATGATGCTGCTTACGATGATGATGGCGATAATGAGGATGCTGATGGTGCTGATGCTGATTATGATGATCATGGTGATGGCGATGATGGTGACGATGACGCTGCTGCTGCTGATGATGATGGTGATGATGCTGATGATGGTGCTAATGATGATTCTGATTATGATGATGCTGGCGATGTATGATGATGCGGATGACGCTGGTGATCATGAATCCGCCGATCCAGCGTGTGAACTACAAGGAGCCTCGGCAAGAGCTTCAGCTCTGAGCCTGAGCAAGAGCTTCAGCTCTGCTTGGGGGGGGGGTCGCCGGGGTGGCTCTGCTGGGGAAGGGGGGGAGGGGGGGGGGGGCGGTCCTCCATCTGGCATTTTCTTAATGGTCTGCGCATCCCCAAAATGTTGCGGGGGGTATCAGGGACCCCCCCCCGGGACTCTCACCTCGGAACCCTCCCCGGACCCCCCCGGGGGAAGGGGGGGAGGGGGGGGGGGCGGTCCCCCATCTGGCGTTTTCTTAATTCCCCACCTAGGCTCTGCCTAGAAAGGTTCTTACTCTCTTGGCTTAAAGGGCCGGGCATTGGGAACCGGCCCGGGCGGTTCCCCCAGTATCCGCCCCGCGGTTCCCCCAGTTGCGTCCCCTGGGTTCACCCAGCTAAGCTAAGCTAAGCTAAGCTAAGCTTAGCTTATCTCATCTTAGCTTAGCTTAGCTTAGCTTTACCCAGCCTAGCTTAGCTTAGTTTAAACCATCTCATCTTAGCTTAGCTTAGTTTAGCTTGGCTTAGCTTGGCTTAGCTGAGCTTAGCCTAGCTTAGCATAGCTTAACTTACCTTAGCTGAGCTTAGCTTAGCGCAGCATAGCGCAGCGCAGCATTAGCACAGCATAGCATAGCATAGCCAAGCATAACATAACATAGCTGAGCATAGCATAGCATAGCATAGCGCAGCATAGCATAGCATAGCATAGCATTGCTTAACATAGCACAGCGCAGCATAGCATAGCATAGCACAGCACAGCACAGCATAGCATAGCGCAGCATAGCATAGCATATCATAGCATAGCATCGCGCAGTATAGCATAGCATAGCATAGCATCGCCTAGCATATCACAGCGCAGCCGAGCGTACCCTAGCGAAACATAGCATAGCATAGCGCAGCATAGCAAAGCATAGCATAGCAAATCATAGCATAGCATAGCGCAGCAAAAGCGAAACCAATGCGAAAGTGTAGATGTAGATGTAGATGTAGGTGTAGGTGTAGATGTGGATGTAGGTGTAGATGTGGATGTATATGTAGATGTAGGTGTAGATGTAGGTGTACATGTAGATGTAGATGTGAGTCTCGCTGTTGATGTTGATGTAGATGTAGATGCAGGTGTAGATGTAAATGTAGCTGTCGGTGTAGATGTAGATGTTGCTTTCTTAAATGCTCCAACTCCTAGGTAGGGTCGCACTGGGATAATGATTTGCGCATCCCACAGATGTTTCGGGGGGCCCCAGGACTCCCCTCAGATCTAGCCGCTACCGCCCCCAGGACCCTCCCTTCGGAACCCGCCCCGACCCCCCCCCCGGGACCGCTCCAGGCACCCCCCCAGAGGGCACGTCAGCTCCAAAAAGCGTCCCCGACGACTCCAAGAGCGCCCTCCCTCCCAAACATCGTCCCCGACGACTCCAAGATCACCGAATCCGGAGCCCCCTGGATCGGCGGCACTGGCCGGAGGCCATTGGAAATATGGCGATGATGCTGATGATGATGATGCTGCTGATGATGATGCTGATGTTGATGACGATGGGATGAGGGAGGAGGGGGAGAAGGAGGAGTGAGAAACGCGGGGCGTTCTCTTCAAAAGGATGACCCAACACCACAAGATGGTTGGGAACAACGGATCTGCGGAAACGGGGCAACGATTCCTCGTAAACATAAATTTGCCTGCGCTTTCGAAACACACGACATCTAGTAAAACGACCACGGGTCCGTGCTCCTAGGGCCACGTTTCATCACAAACGCTGTGGGCCCGCGCACCCGATGCCGCGGTCCATCGCAGGGAACCATGGGCCCGCGCCCATGAAGCCACGGCCCCGTGTAAAGAGTGAACAAATAATTGGCCTGCGCCTCTAAGGCCACAATCTTTCGTAACAGCAGCGATGGATCCGCGTTGTTGAAGCCACAGGTCAACTATCCTGGCGAATGACCCAATCATATGCGGGTGCGAATGCCGCAAAGCAAGTGGGATGAAACGTGTGAGGGGTGCGCGGATCGGGTACGGGTACGGCATGCCGAACGCAACCACTTCATAACTCGGTGGAGCTCCCTCTTCTGGGGCCACGAATCGTGTGAAGTGTCCGCCGGACTTTGGGGTGGACCGGTGGAGCTCTATGCGGACGCTGCCACTGGGGCTTTCGGCGAAGCTCCCTGTGGGGATCCCTGAGACCACAAGAGTTGTGAGGGGTGCGCCGAAATGGGGGGTGGAACTGCGTGCGGATCCTGCCACTGGGGCCCTCGGATGGAGCTCCCCACAGGGCCACGAAACGTGTGAGTGGTGCGCCGAAATTGGGTGTGTAACTGCATTCGGGCCCTGCCGCTGGGGCCTTCGGCGGCGCTCCCTACAGAAGCATGAAAGCTTCTGTGTGTTGCGCCGAGATGGGGGGAGGAACTGCGTGCAGACCCTGCCACTGGGGCCTTCGGTGGAGACCCTTTTAGGATCACGAAACGTGTGAAGGTGCAACCGCATGCGGACCCTGCCACGGGGGCCTTCGATGGAGCTCCTTGCGGGGCCGCGGTGCGTGTGAGGGCTGCAACGAAATTGACATCTGGAGAGCAGAAGCACGATGATGACGATGGCGGCGGCAATGATGATTATGCTGATTATGACAATGACGACGATTCTGATGGTGATGGTGATGGTGATGATGATGATGATGATGATGATGATGATGATGATGATGATAATGATGATGATGATAATGATGATGATGATGATGAATGATGCTAATCATGATGCTGATGATGATGACGATTCGGATGATCATGATGATGGTGATGATGATGATGATGATGGTGGTGATAATGATGACGGTGGTGGTGACGATGACGATGGCGATGACGATAACGACGATGACGACGACGACGGCGATGACGACGACGACGACGACGACCGCGACGACGACGATGAGGATGATGATGATGGCGATCAGTAAGGATTGGAGCAAAAGGGAAGGGGGATGATGATGATGATGATGATGATGATGATGATGATGATGATGATGATGATGATGATGATGATGATGATGATGATGATGATGATGCGGGTGATCTGATGATGATGCTGATGGGGGAGGATGAAGAGGAGAGGAGGAGGAGGAGGAGGAGGAGGAGGAGGAGGAGGAGGAGGAGGAGGAGGAGGAGGAGGAGGAGGAGGAGGAGGAGGAGGAGGAGGAGGAGGAGGAGGAGGAGGAGGAGGAGGAGGAGGAGGGGGAGGAGGGGGAGGAGGGAAGGGATAATACAACCTATTCCAACAACTTCGGACCGTTCATGAAGCACTTCGGACCGATTGCAACCAATGGACACGGACTGATCGCAACATGTAAGATTCCGATCGTACTTCTGCAAGGCAAATGCCATATTACAACCAAGGAAGCTTGCTTCAGCTTCACACCGCTTCTTCGAAGACTCCTGGGGGAGTCCTGAAGATTCCTGAGAGAATCTCCCAGGTTCCTGGAGGATTCTTGGCGACTCTTAGAGGCTTCTCGGATATTGCCAAAAGATTATGGAAACTTCCCGAGGGATTCTTGAAGATGACGGAAGGGTTCCAACATCGGATTATTGGCGATTCCTGAAGGATTCTTCGGGATTCCTGAAGGGTCCTCG
This sequence comes from Prorocentrum cordatum, assembly GCA_963575745.1. Classification (NCBI taxonomy): domain Eukaryota; class Dinophyceae; order Prorocentrales; family Prorocentraceae; genus Prorocentrum; species Prorocentrum cordatum. Next base: position 111,074 of record CAUYUJ010014428.1, read on the forward strand.
AGGATTCCTAAATCGGATTTTTATAGGATTTGGACTGTCAAGGTTTCGTGGCGGGTTCTTGAGGGTTCCGAAACAGATTCTTGAGGATTCCTGCAAGGTTCTCGAGGACTCCCGAAGAATTCAAGGGGGATTCGTGAAGGATTTTTGGGAAAAGTCCCTGAGGATCCCAGAGGAATTCCTGAATGGGGGATTCCTGAAGGATGCCAGACGGATTCCCGACGGTTTCCTGACGGGTTCGTGAGGGATTCTTGTTGGGCCCTGGAAGGATTCCTGACGGACCCTGGAGGGATTCGTGAGGGACTCTTGGGGATTCCCGAAGGATTCTTGAGGATTCCTGAAGGATTCCCGGGGAACTCCTGATGGATTTGTGATGGATTTCTGGAGGACTGTGGAAGGATTCCTCAGGGACTCTGGAGGAATTCCTGAGGGACTCATGAGGATTCCCTGAGTCTCTTGAGGGTGGCTGGTGGATTTTTGAAGATTTCTGACGATTCCTGAAGGATTCCGGAAGGTTTCTGGCATATTCTGGAGGATTCCGGAGGAATTCCAGAAAAAGCTCTTGAAGCTTCCTGAGGGACTCTTGGAGAACCCGGAGGGAATCTTGCGGATTCCTGAAACATTCTTTCCTGAAGAATTCTTGACGATTCCAACACGATTTTTGACGGTTCCGGAAATACGAATATTATCCTTAATATCTGGAGCGATGTGATCGTCATCCTTCCGGTCCCTCCTCCCTCGCGCCCCAGCTACAGCCCCGACCGCGGCGGCCTTACAGGGGTCGCTCTCGGGGGAGGGCCGTTTGAGACTACGGTCGTTCGCCGTCGTGGGCCCCCTGGTCGCCGCAGCTGGACGCCGCTCTGAATGAATGAACAAACAACACGGGGTCTGGGGAACGATTGCCAGCTGCCGCTGTCGCAACCCGCCCTGCTCCGACGTCCCTCGCCTCAGAGAGGCCGCTCGCCTTGAATAGGCCGCGGCGCCGCCATCACTCTTGGCCAGCGGCTCTAGGGCCCAACGGTTGAGGTTCGCTCGTCACTGGCCTCAACTGACGCGCGGCGGTGGCCCGCCTGTCGCCACCCCCAAACAAGACTCTGTCAAGAGGGCCCCTAAACGGTGGAAGGGATAGGTCTGTGATGCAGTATGGGTGGCGTCATCAATGCGTGCTGCCATGGAAAGCATCATTAAAACATCATGTAGCGCCAATGTGACACCACAAGACAAACATAGCTTCGTGAACACAAAGCCCGTAAATTCAAGCGCTGGCTTGCAAATTGCTGGCGTTTCGAACGTCCCCAACAACCCAACCAAAAACGATGCTCTCGCGAAGGACCTTGAGTACGGAAATGTCGCCCCCCTCGTTTTTCCTGCGCTTTTGCTCGTGGCTCGGTTTCATCTGGGGCGCCCTGGGGTCCGAAACAGGCCTCCAAGGGCCACAGGAAAAAGCGGGCCTCCAGGGTCCAGAGGGCGTCATGGTCATCGTCGTCACCTGGTGTCGTCGTCATTCCTCATGCGTTCTCCGTCGTGGTCGCGCTGTCAGTCGTCAGTCGTCCGTCGTCGTCGTGCTCCCTCTTGCGCGCGTGCCGCCGCCCGTGGGAATCGGAAGGCAGGGTGGAGTAGGAGGAGGAGGATGAGGAAGAGGAGGAGGAGGAGGAGGAGGAGGAGGAGGAGGAGGAGGAGGAGGAAAAGCAGTGGGAGGAGGAAGGTGAGAAGGAGGAGGAGCAGGAGGAGGCGGAGGAGGAGGAGGAGGATGATGACAATTATGAGGAGGAAGGGGGGAGGATGAGGACGAGATGATGATGCTGCTGCTGATGATGATGCTGCTGCTGATGATGGCGATGATGATGATGCTGACGATTATGTTGATGCTGATGCTGATTATGATGCTGATGCTGATGATGACGGTGTTGATGATGATGCTGCTGATGATGATGGTGACGATGATCGTGATACTGATGATAAAGGTGATGCGGATGATGCTGCTGACCATGGTGATGATGGTGATGATGCTGACGATGATGTTGTTGATGATGATGATGATGATGCTGATGCTGATTATGATTATGCTAATGATAATGATGATGCTGCTGATGATGATGATGCTGATGATGCTGCTGCTGATGATGGTGATGGTGATGGTGGTGATGCTGATGCTGACGATGATGAATCTGACGATGATGCTGCTGCTGATGATGATGAGGATGATGATCACGGCGATGCTGATGATATTGGTAATGCTGATGATGGTGATGATGCTGCTGCTGATGATGATGCTGCTGATGCTGATGCTCATGCTGATGATGATGATGATGTTGCTGCTGCTGCTGCTGCTGATGATGAGTATGCTGATTATGATGCTGATGCTGATGCTGATGCTGATGATGATGATGCTGATGCGGATGGTGATGATGATGCTGCTGCTGCTGCTGCTGCTGCTGATGATGATGATGATGATGATGATGATGATGATGATGATGATGATGATGATGATGATGATAGCGAACGGTTGGCGAGCGGACGGAGCGTAACCACTTTTTGCGATTTTCATCGGGACGCTTGAGGGAGCTCGCTACACCCAGAAGCGCTCTTATGATCTCTCCCTTAATCGAAACCATCTTGGAACGACCCCCAAACGTCGAAATCACTTCGGATCGATCGCAACTGCTTGCGATCGGCCTGAGGGGGTCGACGATCGGTCCGAAGTGGTTGCGATCGGTCGTGCTTGCGGGGGGTAGGAGGGGGAGCGGGAGGAGTGAGGAACGCGAGGACCCAACACCACAGGATGGCTGGGAAAACAATGGATCCGCCATCCCGAGGCCACGAGCCCTCGGGGGAACCAAGAAAGACCCGCGCCCACGAGGCCACGATATACTTTAAACATTTGTCTTGCGAAGGACCCAACCATATGCGGGAGCGGGTACCGCAGGAGCAGGTGGGACGAACGAAAAGCAACTCCATAGTGGGCCACGAAACGTGTGAGGGGTGTGCCGGTTCGGGTGGGGGCCCGCCATGCGAGCGCAAGTACTGTGGCCTTCGGTGGAGCTCCCTGTGGGGCCACGAAGCGTGTGAAGGGTCAGCCGAAACGGGGTGGAACTGCATGCGGACCCTGCCAATGGGGCCACAAAACGCGTGAGGGGTGCGCTGAAATGGGAGGTGGAACTGCATGCGGACCCTGCCTCTGGGGGCTTCGGTGGAGTCCCTACGGGACCGCGAAACTTCTGTGGGTTGCACCGAGAAGGGGGCGGAACTGCGTGCGGACCCTGCCACTGGGGCCGTCAGTGCCACTCCTTATAGAACCACGAAGCTTCTGTGGGTTGCGCCGAATTGGGGTGTGGAACCGCATGCGGACCCTGCCATTTTGGCCTTCGGTGGAGCTCTGTATGGGGCCACGAACCGTGTGAGGGGTACGCTGGATTGGGGGTGGAACTGCATGCGGACCGTGCCACTAGGGCTTTCGGTGGAGCACCCTATGGGGCCATGAAGCGTGTGAAGGTTCCCCCCAAATGGGGGGTGGAACTCCATGCGGACACTGCCACTGGGGCCTCAGGTGGAGCTCCCTACAGGACCACGGAACTTCTGTGGGTTGCACCGAGATGGGGGGCGGAACTGCGTGCGGACCCTGCCACTGGGGCCGTCGGTGTCACTCCTTATAGAACCGCGAAGTTTCTGTGGGTTGCGCCGAAGTTGGGTGTGAAGCAGCATGCGGACCCTGCCACTGTGGCCTTCGATGAAGCTCCCTACGGGGCCGCGAAAGAATTGAGGGGTGTGTTGACAGATGGGGTTGGAACTGCATGCGGACCCTGCAAGTGGGGCCTTCGGTGGAGCTCCATATGGAGCCACGGAACGTGTGAGCGGTGCCCCGAGAGGGGGGGTGGAACTGCATGTGGACCCTGCCACTGGGGCCTTCGGTGGAGCTCCCTATGGAACCACAGAACGTGTGAGGGGTGCGCCGAGAGGGGGGGCTGGAAATGCATGCGGACCCTACCACTGGGGCTTTAGGTGGTGCTCCCTATGCAAGCAAGAAGCGTGTGAGAGGTGTGCCGGTATGGAGGGTGGAAGTGCATGCGGACTCTGCCACTGGGGCCTCAGTTGGAGCTTCCTATGGGGCCATGAAACGTGTGAGTGGTGTGCCGAGATGGGGGGCGGGACTTCCTGCGGACCCTGTCACTGAGGCCTCCGGTGGAACTCCTTATAGAACCACGAAGTTTCTGTGGGTTGCGCGGAATTGGGGGATGCATGCGAACCCTGCCACTGGGGCCTTAAGTGGAGCTTCCAACGGAACAACGAAGCTTGCGAGGAGTGCGCAGAAATTGACATGCGGAGAGCAGAGGCAAGGATGGGAGGAGAGAGAAAGGGGGAGGAGGAATGAGACGCGGGGTGCTGTCTCTTTCGAAGCGAGGACCCAACACCGCAAGGCGGTTGGGAAAAACATGGGGCCGCGCCTCCGAGGCCACGATTCTGAGTCCGTGAGCAATGGGCCCGCGCTCCTGAGGCCACGATCCCACGTAAAAACAAAACAGGTTCGCGGCTACGCGGCCACGATCTCTTCCAGGCGAAAAACAACGCGCTCACGAGGCCACGATCTTTGATACAAACAATCAGCCTGGCGAAGGACCCTTCCGTATGCAGTTGTGAGTGCCGCAGTCGTGAGTATCGTCTTGGGTGGAGCTCTCCTTGTGGGGGTGGCACTGCATGCGGACCTTGTGACTGGGGCCTTCGGAGGGGCACCCTGTGGGAGCACGAAACGTGTGAGCGGTGCGCTGAAATGGCGGGTGGAACTGCGTGCGGACCCTGCCACTGGGGCCTCTGGTGGAGCTCCCTATGGAGCCACAGCGTGCCACAGCATGTGTGCGTGGTGCGCCGAGAGGGGGGGCTGGAACTGCATGCGAACCCTGCCACGGGGGCTTTAGGTGGTACTCCCTATGGAGCCACGAAACGTGTGAGTGGTCCGCCGAAATCGAAGTGGAACTGCATACTGACCCTGCCACTGGGGCCTTCGGTGCAGCTCCCTTTGGGGCCACGAAATTTGTGAGGGGTGCGCCGGATTGGGGGTGGAATTGCATACGGACCCTGCCACTGGGGCCTCCAGAGGAGCACCCTATGGGGCCACGGAACGTGAGGGGTGCGCCGAAATTGAGGTGGAACTGCATGCGCCAATATGACGACGATGAGGACATGCGGAGGGCAGAGGCAAGGGATGTGAGGACGGAGGAGGGGGAGGAGGAGCGGGAACGCGGGGCTCTGTCTCTGCAAAACGAGGACCCAACACCAAAGGATGGCTTGGAACTACGTTGGCCCAACGTGGACCCGAAACAATAGGCGCTTGCACCCTCGATGTAAAACCTATGCGTTGCAAACTGTGTCATGCACCATGCTTGAATCACGCAGTGTCTTCCAACTTATGTTGTAAAACCGGTGTGATGTGATATTGGTGGTGCACGCTACGTGGTGCCGTCAATGTGGTGCGAGCTATGTGGTGTAGGCCGTTAAATGCGAATCATGTTATGCAACCTGTGCGGTTCAAGCTATGCGTGACAAACTGTGTCATGCGGCCACGAGGCGGTCACGAACGGTCACTGGCGGCCGCGGGTGGGCAACCAATGAAACCCAGGGAGACCCACCCGGTGCACGGGGCGGCCACGCGGCGGCCACCGGGCGAAACCCTGGCAAACCCACCCAACGCATTTGGCGGCCACGAGGCGGCCACCAAGCAGGCACAAGGCGAAACACCAGCAGACCCATCCAACTGCTTGGGTAGCGCAAATAAGAACCCGTAGGGCAAGCACTGTTTGGGGAATCGGGCCCGCGCTCCCGAAGCCATGTTCCACTTTTTGAAATGGTTCCACGCGCCCTCTCGAAAAACAGGTGGGTCCGTGCCTCCGAGGCCACGACCCCTCGCACAGAAACCAACGATGAATCCGCGCCCCCGAGGCAATGATATGCACAAGAAGAAGATTTGGCTCCGCGCTCCCGAGGCCACGATGCCTAATAACACACGTTGGGTCGGCGTTCCGAATCCGCCAGCCCCAACCATTCAGCACGTCTGCGGACTAGACCTTCAACCAACCAACTATCCAACTGATCTGCCAACCACCCATCCAGACAACGAACCAAACGATCGAGTTATCAGCCGTCCAACCAATCACTCAACTAACCCAATCGACCCTATTGATTCGCCATGCAGGCAATCAGATTGGGGAAGGGTGGCATAGACCGAACTACTTCAGACATTGCCATTGCAACATACTTTGTCATTCGCCTGCGTGTTGTAAGCAAACGCTAGACGAATCTCGAACAGGCTTCTAAGCGAAAGAGCTCAATGCGTCAGCATTGGCTTGAGCGCTGGGCAGGCGGCTGAAAATCTAGGCGGGCAACACCAAGCTGAGCAGCGACTGCTTTAGCGCGTACGGCTCAACCCCTCAAGAAGAGAACAAATCGAGGGGGTGGTACTCGCATATGGAACCTGTGCAATCAAATCTTAAAGCCTTGGCGCAAGACCTAGGTGCCACCGTTTTGTTGTGTCTCTTGAATCGTCAGATCGTCGTCGAGCCCACCTGTGTGTCACAAAAGCAACAAAGCGGACCAACGCCATATGGCTGGCTTTCAGCCAGACGGAGGCAATCACAGCACTAGCTTCACACATATGTGCCCGCTGCTGGCAAATATCACATATTTCCAGCGTGAGGCACGAACCCCAACAAGCGCCCATGTGAGTGTGGGATCTGGGGTTGTCATCGACGTGGGGAAGGTAACTACCCCACGATAATACAACGCGGTTGACCGTGCCGCTTAAAATAGATGGTGGCAAACGGAACTACTCAGATGGGCTGGTGGCATATGTCATGGAAAATTTACTGAGAAGATGGTGCGCTGCATATCCAACCTATGCAGATGCATGTATTTAAGTAGAGCCACCCGAGGTGGAGCGTGATTCGAGTGAGTGAAGGTAGCGCTGCTCGATGTGTAGTGGTAGCAGCGAAGAGCTCTAGATGGTCTCACTACAAGGGTGGATGTTCTCACTGTTCCAACTGATGTCGTATACGGAATGACGCCACCACGATCTGCGCCAATCGTAGTGGTCGCGCTCCGTGCCCACGGTCTGGATGTGATGTGGTATTCGCCAGGTGAGGTCATGCCTGCGAGGCCAGGCTGTACAAGGCTTCGATTGGCCGACTCATCTGGTAACGCGTTTCTTCGTTCCCCGAATGACAGGCATTGCCTTGATAATCGCACGTCGCTGCCAGATGCCATACCGCTGTGTGGCAACACCCTGGTTGACATTCCGAGTGGCAGAAGCTGCGCCGTATGGTTGAGCTGACAACTCGCTATCCTCAGAGGTTCGCGGTCAGAGCCGCAGTTTTCGGGAATCGGAAAGCCAGGCGGCCTGGGGCGTGTGTGGTGATGCAGGAATGATGAAGTTCCCCTGGGGCCCAATGGTAGGGGATAACTACTCCTGCGAATGAGGCAGTGCCATCACTTGGCAAGTCGGCGCGGCTTCGGCGGCAGACCTCGCCAAACCCCCAGGTGATAGAGACGCCAGGGGGGAGGGGCACCACTTGTAGGCGGAGCCGAAACGATCTTTCAATCGCGTCGACCAGGGGCGGGGTCCAAAGCGAAGTGAGATCTCGTCAACGTGCTCGGCGTCGCGAAAGTGCATGTGGGGACCAGGCGGATGTCGTCCCAGCGCCATGGACAGCTGGACTGGTCTGCACGAAACCGCACCACCTGAGGTGGACACCTAGGGAAGAGCGCACCTGGGGAGGAGCGCTGGCGAGGGATGCAACCGCCGTATTGGGAGGTCGCCTCCGCCCTGCCAACGACACTGGATAATAGACATACTGAACTCGTGGGATCCGGCCGCCTCATCGAAAGGCGGCGCAATGCACATGTAGCCTGTCCAGGGCGAAGGAAAGACGCCGTCACATGCAATGCATCATCCTTTTGGTCAGGACTGTCCCGAAATCTGTGCCAAACGTCCTGGCCGTATTTTCGAAGTGCGTCCGGCCGTGGCGGCCAGGGTGTTCCCTTTGGCTCTACTTCGGACTGTACCTCTGCCTTGTGCGGCCGTTTCTGAGACGATGTTGGAGCTCTTGGGAGCTCGCAGCTTGGGACACCGAGGCCTGCCCCACAGCGTAACTCCTTTCCGCAAACCGTTGGAACTCTGGCAGCACCGGCTTGCTTTCGACCCGTTTGGACGCGACCAAAGAGGTCTGGCCCACCTCGAAGGGCGGCGTCCTCCAAAGACGCCGGGTACTCCTCCACGCGCCGCAGGATGGCCGTCTCCAAGACAGACCAGGCGGCCACCTGACCGGAGCAGAGCAGGAGGATCAGGAGAAGATGGGGCGGGGTGATGCATGACCGATGAGAATGAGGGGGACGAGGAGAGAGGACTGGGGAGGGAACGGGGGAGCAGAAGGAGGGGGGGAGTAAGAAGAAGAGGAGGGAGAAATGGGCGGGGGCGGGGGAGAACAAGGGGAGGGATGACGGGAGACGAGGAGGAGGAGGGCGAGAACAAGCAACGATGCAAATGCCGATTCAGTGCAAGCTGCTCGCTGGGATGCACAGCTCACGCTGGGGGTGGCGGAGAGGCCGAGGCTGAAGAAACGATGCAGTCGGTGACAATCTGGACATAATGCCGATGAAACTTGATGACGGGATCAGGCTCGCTCGAGCTGAGGCCGGCAGTGGCTCCTTTCGCCTTGATGTGGCCATAATGCATATCCTGACTCGTGCAAACGGCGAAGCTCCACGGCCGATCGTCTCGTCAGGTCATGGTATGCCCCCGTGCAGAGCACCAGGGACGCCGAATCTTCGGTTTGTATTGCCACGCATGATCAGCGAACCCGGGCCTTCGCTGACAACTGCCGATGCCGTACCTGCGCCAGCCACCCTCCCCTCTCGCCGAGGCTGCTCTCTTCGAGGCCTGCTGTCCTCCTCGAAGAAGCTGCCCGCCCGCTGCGCTGCCCTGTGTGTTGCAGCTGCGCCAGCGCTGGGGCGCAAAGATCGGGCATGCGAAGTGGGTGAGAAACTTGACAGAAACGGCCTCCACTGCTGGGTAGGCATGGGTCGTATACGAATGCTCGTCGACGCCAGCCAGCACCTGTGTCGCTTGCTGGCGTGCCAGGGTGGCAAGGGCAAACTGTCGGCACCCTGTTGGTTGAAATACTTTGCGACTCGACGCGCTTCTACCTCGGCTGGGCCCAACTTCGCGTTGACGATGCGCCCTCGCAAAATCCGATAAGCTACCTCCACGCGCCATGCCCTCATGTATGCCCCGGCTAGGTGCGCTTAGTGCTATGCCAGGCAGGCGGCCTCGGCAAGAAAGAGTCCAGGAGGTGCGCTGGACAAGCTGGGCGAAATGGGTCTCGAATAATCGAATTCACAACCACTGGCATTCCGTGCAACTACAAGGCCGCAGCTCTGCCGGAATCACGAACGCGCTCATCGTGTGATAGATAGTACGTTTCGGCTCCAAACTCGAACAACGCAACACGTTCATTCTTGTTCAATGGATGCTGGGTGTGTAACTATAGCGGTAGTACCCTTCTTCAACGAATCCCTGGCTCTGTCCTGTAGGAATCAAGAGACATCGTCGCCATCTCCTTGACCTGCCCCTGCGGCAAGCCCACCATTTGCATCGGGCTGCTGCAACCTGCAGTACTCTGGCCGCGCAGGGCTTCGTCCGAGAGGATCCCGATACTCATTTTGACCAGCCCGTCATCACACAATAGTCGGAGGCTTGTGCAGGGGCGCTGGTGAAGATGCGGACCACCATCTCCATAAACTTTGTCGTGCGATCGTAGAGAATGAACAGACGAATAACTCCCGTCACCACTCCATAAGACTGGCTGCTGATAATGGCGCACGCGTGCATGCTGGCATGGCTTGGGGTGAGTGATAGGACTAACTTATGGTTCGTTCATGTTGAGGTCCCGCATGCGAAGATACGCGCTGGAAGTGCTGGGCAGCACATCGCTGATGGAACCGACGTCGTAACGATTCAGAGCGCTCGTGTTGTCAGTGAGCATGCGTCGCTAAGAACGTCCAAGAAGAGCAGCATAGTGAACGAGATTTGGTTTGAATAGCAGCCACGCGACAGGGGGAGACAGCCGCATGCGTAATGGTAGGCCGACTCCCCGCAGGCATCGGGTGCGTGCCAGGGAGAGCAAGTGGAAATGCGCCTTTACCGTTGGACAGAGCGTTTTTGTAATGGATGCTGCGCCGCGATCAATTCAGCACGTTGGCGTCGACATGCAGTCGGCAAGCGATGCATGCAGCGCGTATTGAGTTGTACAAGTGCCGAGACTTCGGAGTGCTGGCGACGACACAACACCGTGATCCGTCTGGCGTTCCAAAGGATGGCAACCATAGAGTGGTGTTCTGGTCTCAAACAAACGCCGCGGTGGTAGAAAGCGCCGCTCCGCGTGCCCAAAGTTGTTGGACGCCGTGGGTCCTGCGCTGGAGCAGCACCGCATCCTGGCGCGCGACGGCGCTGCGCCAAGGTTTGGGCCCAAGGACCGCCAGCTGACAGCAGGGGCGCCCTGGCACATCCTCGCTGCGGGGCGTCGCCGCCTGGCCGACTGGTGTGAAGGAGAAGCCGCGCTGTGCCGTCCGCCCCAGGCGACGGGCGCGACTCCCAGTGCCTTGGCCTCTGTGTGCCCCGCACCAGCGAGCCACTGCCCGAGCGCGTCCTGCAGCGCCTTCGGTCAGAAGAGTCCTCTGTCCTCAGCGGGGGAGAACACGGATCTGGTGAGCGTTCGCAACTTGTCGTGGCCAAGATATTCGAGGCGTTTGTTACCGATATCGGCCAGCGCCTTCTTCCATTTGGGCTCCAGCCTGTCGCACGTTTGATTGGTCTCCGTGGCCCTGACCCCCAGCGGGTATGGACCTCGCACTGAATACGCTCGAAGGCGTTGATCTCTGGGAGCTGCCCTGCCGGCTGCCACCGCCCTCTGCGGGGCCTGGTGGCCAGTCTCAGCAATGATCTTGACAACGGTCTGCAACGAGCCGGTGGCCAAGACATGCTGTCCTCGCCGGCCTACTGAAGTGCAGCTCGTAGCCATGCCTGCGTCGCAGGAGGGGAGGGGATGGGGGGAACGCACGAGGCCTGTCCAGCTCGACTAAGAGGGGCGGCACCTGCGTGCTCGCCACGTGTGGTGTGCCTCTCCCGCCCCTTCCCCCTCCTCGTCCTCTTCCTGCCCTTCTTCCTCGATGCTCGTCCTTCCTCTCCTTCGCCCTGGACCCTAGACTTTATTCATAGACATATTGGGTCCATGACCTTCAAGAATATCGTCTGCAAACATGTGGTCAGTGTAGGTGTCATGTTGTACCGTGAGCTTTTGCGGCCAGCTTGTGGCTAGCAGTAGCTGAAGATGCCACGGCACAAACTATCGAGATATTGCTCGGGTGAGCTTGACGGAAGCCCGACAACAAGGGAGAGAGCCGCTGTGCCACCAGAGAGAGGATGATGTGTGTTCATGTGGCGTGGGGGCTGAACCAAGTCCAGCAGTGGCCGTGGCCCCTTTCGCTTCTTTTCCATCTCAAGCCAAAGCGGCTGATGAGGCTGAATCTGAAGAAGACAATAACCGCCTGATCGTGGCCTCGCGAGCCAAACTCACCATTTCATGGCCATATGCTCTGCACCTATAGCTGTGGATGATGCATCCAATGCAACATACGGCCTGCATTAGAAAGACACTTCGCAGACGGGGTATTCGGTAGTATCATACTAATGAATTGCATTGCAGACGTCATTGCCCTCAACCCTGACTGCAGCCCACAACTTGGACAGAATATCCACGGCGTCACGGCGGCCCAGGCAACTCGAATGAAGAAACTTACCTGAGGATGGGATGCATACACACACGGTCTGCGTATTTCTGGACGATCTTACTTGAACAACGACTAATTGTCACATTGGACTGTCGAACAGCGCGTTTCATCCATACGTTCGGCGATCTTTTTCAGACACACTGGGTGGCCACATCAGGAGCATGACGACGCCAAAATGCAGCAGCCATTGAGCATCACAAGGACACGTCAGACTGGCCCTTCGAAATCACCGAAGGAATACGTGCTGGAGAAGGAGGAGGCTTCAGGTGTCCCAAGGCCTACCCTCAACAGGGGGCTGCCTCTTGATCCTAGGAACTGGGATCAGGACTGGACGAGGCGATCTCTCCCCCTGCTGTTGCAGCTTGGCCCGCTTCTGCCCTCTCCTTCTTCGGGGGGGGGGGGCGGACCAGGAGCAGGAGCAGGAGGAAGAGGAGGAGGAACAAGAAGAGGATGAGGAGGCGGCAGAGGAGGAGGAGGAGGAGGAGGAGGAGGAGGAGGAGGAGGAGGAGGAGGAGGAGAAGGAGGGGGAGGAGGAGGAAGAGGAGGAGGAGGAGGAGGAGGGGAGGAGGAGGAGGATGAGAGAGATGAGAGGAGGAGAGAGGACGAAGAGGAAAAGGAGAAGGAGGAGGAGGACGAGGAGGAGGAGGACGAGGAGGAGGAGGAGAAGGAAGAAGAGGAGGAGGGGGTGGGAGGAAAAGGAGGAGGAGGAGAAGGAGGAGGAGGGGGAGGAGAACGAGGAGGATGAGGATGAGGAAGCGGAATGGCGGCGGGGAAAACTGGAAGGAGGAGGAGGGCAGGAGGATAATGAGGAGGAGGAGGAGGAGGAGGAAGAGGAAGAGGATTAGAAAGAGGAGGAGGAGGGGGGGAAGTGTCCGCCTCGAGTCTCGCCTGCTGAGGCGCCTGCAGGTCCCAAGCGTTCTCGGGGACCTCTGGAGGGAGAATGCGCGAACGCTCCCTCGACCCCCTTCCTGCATAGGAAGGAAGAGGAACAGTAACAAAAACAGGAGAGGTTTAGGTTCACGTGAAGGTTTCCAAAGGTTCCCACCTGCTCAAGTAAAGCTGCTATGGCCCCCTCTTCCTCTCCAAGATTCTCCCCAACCCTCCTTTAGCCTGTCCTTCCCGCGCCGCTTTCCGAGTCCCCAGTGCTGCCTGCCTGCACACCTGCCCGATTTGAATACACGTCTCCTCCTCCTCCTCCTGAAAATCTGGCAGGAGCTTGTTCGCGAGAAGACAAGTTGGCACTTATGCCAAATTCGCAGTCATACGATCTATTGATGCTGCCAAGTCTGGTATGGTAACTGCTGCACATTGCGTGCTGAACACAAGGCACCCTTCCCACCCAGTCGTAACGCTATGTGCCCCCCCCCCCATCGATCGACCAAATTTAGCTGGATGATGCGACAGGGGGAGAGCAACAACGTATTTTGGATGATAGGCAAGGCGCTATAATATGCTCAGCGCGAATCTATGCACCGTCATCCTGAGATAACGGTTCGAAAGTTGGCAAGTGAGCTGCGCGCTCAGGCCAGACCCCAAACCTAGCAGTTCAAGTTGGCGGGCGCGGTCTTACAAGGCCGGGATGACCTACACTTTTTGCGGCTTCCTTCAAGAGAAGAACAAGAGAAAGACAGAGAGAGAGACAGAGATACCCCCCGTTTCCCTGCGCGCCCCGCGATGACTGACCTTAGGCCTTGACCATAGGCCACAAGGTCGGATGTCTCTGGGGGGTTGTGCTTTATCTGCCTGCGAGCTTTTTTGGCCGGGTCTTTAGGTGGGTAACACGCTTCGTGACGTCACAATGGCGGGGTGAGACGACGGTGACGCGACGGTGGCTGGGGGGGGGGGGACGACCTTGGCTGGGGGTGAGACGACGGTGAGACGACGGTGGCTGCGTGGGACGACGAAGGATTTGGGGGAATCTCATGCTTTCCTGTACTCAGAATTCGCTCTCGGAGGGTCGGCAGCAGCGAAAACCCATCGGGCCTGGAAATCAAGCCCGAAGGATCTTTGAGTTCTCATGCATTCCTGTGCTCGGATTTCACTTTCGGGGAATCGGCGGCAGCGAAAATCCATCGGGCCTGAAAAAATAAGCCCGACGGATTTGGGGGAATTTCACGCGTTCATATGCTCGAAATTCGCTTTTGGAGAATCGGCGGCAACGAAATCTCATCGGGCCTGGAAAAACGAGCCGGGATGATCTGGGGGAATCTCCTGCTTTTTTGTTGTCGGAATTCGCTTTCGGAGAGTTGGCTGCAGAGAAAACCCATTGGGCCTGAAAATCAATCCCGAAAGATCTGGGGAAACCGCATGCTTTCCTGTGCGCTTTCGGAGGGTGAGACGACGGTAAGACGACGGCGGCTGGGGGGGGAGGGCGGGTGACCGGGGGGGTGAGACGACGGCGAGACGACGGTGGCTGGGGGGTGAGACGACGGCGGCTGGGGGGTGACACGCAGGTGAGACGGACGGTGGCTGGCGGTTGAGACGACGATGAGGCGAGGGCGGCTGATGGGTGAGACGACGGCGAGACGACGGCGGCGGGGGGGTGAGACGACAATGGCTGGGGGGTGAGAAGACGGCGAGAAGACGGTGGCTGGGGGGCGAGACAGCGGTGGATGGGGGTCAGACCACGGTGGGACGACGGCGGTTGGGGGGACGGCGAAGCGACGGTGGCTGCGGGGGCGAGATCGACAACGGCGAGATGACCACCACGCACCACCACGTACCACCACCACGTGCCACCACGCACCACCACCACGCACCACCACGCACCACCACGCATGACCACCACGCACCACCACGTACCACCACGCAAGGCCACCACGCACCACCACGCATCACCACGCATGACCACCACGCACCACCACGCACCACCACCACGTACCACCACGCACCGCCACGTACCACCACGCTTGACCACCACGTATGACCACCACGTACCACCACGCACCGCCACCACGTGCCACCACGCACCATCACGCACCACCACGTATGACCACCACGTACCACCACGCATGACACCACGCATGACCAACCACGCACCACCACTTATGAACACCACGCACCACCACGCACCGCCACCACGTACCACCACGCACCACCACGCATGACAACCACGCACCACCATGACACACCACGCACCACCACCATGACCACCACGCACCACCACGCATGACCACCACGCACCACCACGCATCACCACGTATGACCACCACGCATCACCACGCACCACCACCACCACCACGCACCACCACGTACCACCACGCACCACCACGTACCACCACCACGTGCCACCACGCACCACCACGCACCACCACCGCCATGACCACTACGCACCACCACGCATGACCACCACGCACCACCACGCATGGTACCACCACGTACGCAACCGCGTGCCACCACGCACCACCACGCACCACCACCACGCACCACCACGCACCACCACGCATCACCACGCACCACCACCACGTACAACCACCACGTGCCCCCACGCGCCACCACGCACCCCACCACGCACCACCACGCACCACCACCCACGACCACCACGCACCACCACGCACCACCACGCATGACCACCACGTGCCACCACGCATGACCACCACGCTCCACCACGCACCACCACCACACACCGCTACGCACCACCACGTATCACCCCATATGGCGACCACGCACCACCACGCACCACCACCACGCATGACCACCACGCATGACCACCACGTACCACCTGGTGTGACCACCACGCACCACCACGTACCACCACGTATGACCACCACGCACCACCATGCACCACCACCACGCACCACCACGCACCACCACGTACCACCACGCATGACCACCACGCACCACCACCTACCACCTCCACGTGCCACCACGTACCACCACGCATGACCACCACGCATGACCACCACGCACCACCACGCAAGACAACCACGTACCACCATGCACCACCACGCATGACCACCACGTACCACCAAGTACCACCAACCATGACAACCACGCACCACCACGCACCACCACGTACCACCACCACGCACCACCAAGCACCACCACGCACCGAAACGTATGGCCACCACGTGCCACCACCACGTGCCACCACGTATGACCACCACGTACCACCACGTATGACCACCACGTACCACCACGCATGACCACCACATACCACCACCACGTGCCACCACGCATGACCACCACGTACCACCTCGTACCACCACGTATGACAAACACGTACCACCACGCATGACCAGCACGTACCACCACGTATGGCCCCACGTATGACCACCACGTACCACCACCACGCACCACCACCACGCACCCCCACCACGTACCACCAAGCACCACCACGCACCACCACGTACAACCACGTATGACCACCACGCACGACCACGCACCACCACGCATGACCACCACGTACAACCACGTACAACCACGTATGACCACCACGCACCACCACGCACCACCACGCATGACCACCACGTGCCACCACGTACCACCACGTATGACCACCACGTACCACCACGCACCACCACGTACCACCACCACCGCCACGTATGACCACCACGTACCACCGCGTACCAGCACCACGTGACACCACGCACCACCACCACGCACCACCACGTATGACCACCACGTGCCACCACGTACCACCACGCATGACCACCACGTGCCCCCACGTACCACCACGTATGACCGCCACGTACCACCACGCACCACCACGCACCACCACCACGTACCACCACGCACCACCAAAAGTAGTAGTAGTAGTAGTAGTAGTAGTAGTAGTAGTAGTAGTAGTAGCAGTAGTAGTAGTCGTGGTGGTGGTGGTGGTGGAGGTGGTTGAGGTGGTGGTGGTGTTAGTAGTAGTAGTAGTAGTAGTAGTAGTAGTAGTAGTAGTAGTAGTAGTAGTAGTAGTAGTAGTAGTAGTAGTAGTAGTAGTAGTAGTAGTAGTAGTAGTAGTAGTAGTAGTAGTAGTAGTAGTAGTAGTAGTAGTAGTAGTAGTAGTAGTAGTAGTAGTAGTAGTAGTA